>NJDC01006865.1:1015-12949 GCA_002245475.1 Calephelis virginiensis | reverse complement strand
TGTCGCTGGTTCTGCGGTGAAACGCCGCAGCTCGGTTGGCGGCAGCGTTTTTGGCCGTCGCGGTGTCGTGTGTAAACACCCTTAGTGGCTAGGGTTTTAAAAAATAGACGTTAGCCGATTCTCAGACCTACTCAATATGGTCACATAATTTTATGACAATCGGTCAAGCCGTTTCGGAGGAGTACAGTAACTAACATTGTGACACGGGAATTTTATATGTAAGGTTATGTAGGTATACCTATTTATAATAACCATTAATTTTGTGTGTGTGTGTCTGTATAGTATCACACTACAATTGTGTTAAATGTTTCAAATTAATAATTTAAACTTTGAGATTTTGTTTTAATTACTTCTAATAACTGAAATCGATTGCTTTTTATAGAAATTTAATTGAACCCTCACGAGTCGCCTGAAAACCTAAAATAGGGTATATAATATTATAGATAATTGACTGACGTTAAAATTTTGTGACGTGAGCTGCTTATTTAGGGAGCTCTAGCTGTTCACGCGACGCATTACAGACAAATGGTGAAATCTCCGGAGAATCTCCGGTTATTCGTAAGAACCGGCGAAAAAATACCGGAGGCAATAATTTCCTCCGGTGCAAACCTCTACCACAAGTCAGTTTCACCAGCCACCTATATTCAGCGACTCCCCTCGACTTTAACCAAATCATCAGTCCACCGGGTGTGAGGTCGTCCAACACTACGTCCCCCGGTGCGGGGCCACCACTCAAGAACATTTATCCCCCAGCGGTTATCGGTTCTGCTAGCAATGTGGCCTACCCATTGCCATTTCAGGTTGCTGACTCTCTGGACTATGTCGGTTACTCCCCTTCTCTTGCAGATCAACGAATTACGAATCATATCTCGCAAAGAAACACTGAGTATATCTATCTCCATAGCATGCTGAGCAACTCGGAGCTTATTTAAGAGGCCTTCATTTAACAGCCAAGTCTCATGTTCTCAGTTCCATATGTCGTCACCGGTGAAGCACACCAGTCGAAGACTTTCAACTTTAGGCTCTGCGGTAATTTGGACAAGAAGATAACCTTCAGCTTCCCGAACGATGCCTATCCGAGTTGGATTCGGCGGTCGACCTCTTTCTTATAGTTGAATTTACCTAACTGGACAGCTTGATCTAGTTAACACACTGATTAACAACTTCAAGGATTGAGTTCCCAACTTGAAATGGAATAGGTGCAACGTGAACGTTGGACATGTCTTTCGTCTTGTCCAAGTTCATCTTAAGACTGTTGAGAAAATTTATCGAGGTCGCCGAGCATGTTGCTCAAACCTTCCAGCGATTCCGCCATGTCCTCAATATCATCTGCGAATCGAAGGTGATGTACTCGCCGTTGATATTTGATGATTGGAGCCGAGGCTTTTTCAATCCAGAAGCTTGAAGACATCTTCCAGTGCAGCACTAAATAGTTTTGGAGAAATCACGTCTCCCTGTCTCACACCTTTCAGCAACTGGATCGGTTTCGAGCTCTGATCCTGTAATCAGAACGATATAGCGGCTTTTTCGTACAACACATCAATACTTCGATGTATTGATAGTCAATGCTGCACTGCTATAATGACTGAAGCACCGCCGACATCTCAACGGATTGAAAGATTTCTCGTAGTCCACAAACGTTAGACATAATGGACAATTATGCTCCTCGGACTTCTGTATCAGGCGCAGCGTGTGAATATGGTCTACGGTGCTAAAGCCTTTACGAAATTTTGGGTGAGTCAGGTGAGTTTGGCTCGAGGGTCTTTAGCCAAACTAACAACGGGTCTTGTTGAATTGGACAGCTGTCCATAGAACTTTTCAACTTCTCCCAAAATCTCAGCCTTAGATGAAATCACGGTGCCATTTTCGGCCTGCAGTTTTGTCAATCGGGTCTGGCCACCAGACAAATCCCTAGTAAACACCTTGGAGCCCTTATTACGCTCGATAGCTTGTTTAATACGAGAGGTATTAAAGGAGAGACATGTGCAGGTCTCTCCGCAACGCCTTGAAGACAGACTAGCTGTTAGCTGACAGACTAGCTGTTGTTAAACAGACTAGCTGTTTAACTCCCTGCACTTTTACATATCAGCCGAAGACCGCAACTGCATTTCATCCCGTTCGCCAATGAATTTAAAACTAAGGTCTGAGAGCTTAACAGTTCTTTTCTTGCTTCGGATCTTAATAAATTTTGACTCGACCTCTTAGACAGCTTGCACAAAGCCATTGTTCAAATCGTCCGTTAATTCGCATTCTGCCAAGCTTTCTAATCGATTTTGAAGTTCGAGCTGAAAGTTTTCGAGATTTTGGCATTCGACTGGGGTGGGTTGGGATTGGGGGTCAATTCAATGTGCCTCTTACCATCGGATGATCACTGCAGGTTTTCAGCCACAGAGGCATCATTGAATATGTGGCTACTGGTGGACAAAATGAAGTCTATCTCGTTTTTTGTAGACTCATCCGGACTACTCCAGGTCCATTTACGATAAGTATAGCTTTTTTCTGAAGAAGGAATTCATCGTTTAGAATCCTTCCTTGTCCAGAAATTCAGCAAATAGTTTGCCCTTAGGCAATTAATTGAGTAATTGTAGTCTAATGAAAGTTGCTAGTGAAACTCATTAATCTTATCTCCAATTAACCAACACGCATAAAATCATTGTTCTCAACAACGATCATTATCGTCCTAACATAAAGCATTGTTCGCAACGTGTGTCATTGTCTGTAACATGGTTGTTGCTGACAATGACGTTACCAACAATGATACTTTTGTAAAAAACATGTTGGAAAATGTTAAAGAACAAACATTTTGAATATGTGCTGAACTCATATAAACATAGAAGTTAAGTTCACTAGAAAATTGTGAGTTAGAGATCAAAATGTCAATGACGATTAAAGTGACAAAATTATGAGGATCCAATTCAACACTAGCTAGTTCCAAATCCAACACGCGTATCCTGTTTCATGGCTGTCGGTAGAAGGCGAGGGTTGCGGGTGGTTGTATATACGTCACAAAACGTGCAAAACATTCCACTTCACCAATTTTGATTTAAAAGAACGTGGGTGACTAATGACGTAACTTTTATGTACATTTTAAACATTTTTTTTTGTAATCGTAAGTTTCTTAATGTTTAATAGTCACAAAGATACATAATTTCTGTGTAAATCCCAAGCCAGTATAATAAAATTTCTGCATTGAATAATACATTTTTATTTTAAGTAAATTGTCGAAAACTACTTAAAATGACATGAAAAATAATGGAATTTTAATTGGTTTTATTTAGAAATCTTATCACTTTAGCCAAATATTAATTAAGATTGCTTTTAAAGTAGTCACCTGGGTATGTAATAGGTATTTGACCTGAAATACTTTACAATCACTGAATTACTTTAGGCGACATTATTTTTTTTGCCTCGAAGAGAACCACCCTCCCCTTTAAAAGTTCTAAAAAGGTATGCGGCAGCATATTTCTATCTTTTAAGGTGAGCTCACTATAACCTTTTTTAAGCTAGCATAATGCTAAAATAATGCATTATTTGTGAAGGTGTTTTCATACACATGATATTACTTAATCCTTAAACAAAATTGCCCTTTACATCACTCGATTTGAATGAATGTATTAGGAGATATCGCAGTTTTAAAAGAACACTTTAGTCTACTGACCGCGAACCCAGACGCGTGATAGCCGATAGCAGTCGATAGGTATACCTACGCTTAGTCGACTCCTTACGGAACGGTTGTGCTCAACTTCCACCGCCATAATGTCAGTGCTTGCTGTTAACGTGTTCCGGTTCGGGGTCTAAGGTAGTCGGTAAACTTAATTTTGCTCGTGACCGACATTCAGGCCTCAGGTTGGCAACGCGTCATTACCACCTTTGGTGTCTCTAGGTGGCGTGAATTTTTTACCATTAGGAAATCCGTCTGCGGGTATGCCTTCCATTATCTTAAAAAAAATCAAATTAGTCTTAATCTACATACAAATACAGTACAAGTACGTACGTTTTTAAGGAAACGCAATTAAGCTGTTCCATCATCCATGTAAGGACCAGTCGCAACGACCTAATCAAAATAGGTACATTCGGCGCTCTTCAACGTGAGAGGATTGGTTGTAAGTAAGCGATTTTATACTTTCGTCACTTACATTTTAGATTCATTTTTTATTTACACCGTGACCTTGAGGAGTCTCTGATTTAAGCCGCTATAAGTGAGTATGTTACCGTACGCAAAATTGCAATCTATTCACTTAATGTTAGAGCTTAAAATCTTAAGCACAAAAAAGAAAGTGCGCTGAGTTGGCTATTAATATAATTTATTTACCTACCTACCTACCTGCGATCGCCACGTTATTCACGGTAATTATATTATTACTAGCTGCTACCCGCGGCTTCGCCCGGTAGTCTATTTATTTACCGGAGTATTAAATACCGGAGTGGACTTCACGGGTTATGTGGAGGTCAAATTAACAAGGGTAGAGGTATAAAAACTACCAAGGGGTACATTGCTATATTTATATGCATGGTTACGAAAGCTGTACACATCGAACTTGTGTCAGACCTCAGCAGCAACACATTTATAGCAGCATTTCAACGAATGTGTGCGAGGCGCGGCACCCCTAAACATATGTACTCGGATTGCGATACGAACTTTGTCGGCGCAGCAAAGGTGCTGCGTCAACAATTTGAAGGATTCAAACAAATACTGTCAACTGAATTATTTGACGAACTGTCTAAATTGGAGATAGAATGGCATTTCAACGCCCCCGCGTGGCCTACTGCCGGAGGGCTATGGGAAGTAGCTGTGAAGTCAATGAAGCACCATTTGCGTCAGACACTAGGTGATCAAAAATTAACATACGAGGAGTTTAATACACTTCTCGCGAAAATTGAAGCCTGTTTGAACTCAAGACCTTTCTGCCCTCTAACAGAAGACCCAGAGGAATTTTACAATTGTTTGACTCCGGGACACTTTCTCACGGGAAGCTCGATAATGTCACTACCACTATCTGACTATAATGACGTCACTACCATTGATATTCGTCGCAGGTGGCAATTGATCGAACATATGTTCCAACAATTAACTGAAACAAAAAACCGAACTACCGTTTGCCGATAGACAATAGATATTAAAATTGTTAATATATTAGTTAAACTCTAGTTAATAGTTAAAAAGGGGTTTTAGGTAGTAGTCATAATTAATTTTAGGCACACGAAACTACTCTGTGTAAAACTAGTTAACAACAATAAAGGCTTTTTATTTTATTTTATTTATTTATTATGTTCCAACAATACTGGAAAAATTGGTCTAACGAATATCTTACACAACTACAAATTCGTAGTAAATGGAACAAGCCTACTAGAAATGTCAAAAAAGGAGACATCGTACTAATTAAAGAGAAAAATTTGCCCCCGGGGAAATGGGCGCTTGGTCGTGTTATAGAAACATACCCCGGGTCGGACGGCTATGTTCGAGTAATTAATATTAAAACGCAATCAGTAATTATCACGCGTCCTATTACCAAATTAGCACCACTGTCATTGGACTCAGAAAATGATTATGAAACCAAGGATCATGAAACAACTGAACTACAAAAACCTACTTTGGGAAAGAGAAAACGGAAAAGGACAGTAACCTTTATCTCTAATTTATTAACCACAATGATATTACTATTGTTTACATTTGCATCGGAGTCATATGGCGCGACCGATGGTCATCGAACAATGTGCGTAATACGGCTTTGGAACCCGAGCGACCTATATATTTTGACACATTAGGAAAAATGCAAATGGTACACGATGAATGGATCTTAATTATGTACTATAATTTAACAACTCAACGTACTAAAGATTATTTTAACACGATAAAAAACTTATGCCACGAAATAAGATTGCAGCATTGCATGCCTATTATGGAGCAACTACAACATGAAATGTAACTTTTAAAACACTATAACTCTATTCTGAGGAACCCTCATACGCACCTGAGCAGCAGGAAGAGACGAGAATTGGTAGATGGAGTTGGCTATATCGCTAACAGTCTGTTTGGAATATTGGATCAACATTTTGCGGAAAAATATGAAAATTATATTCAAGCCTTACACGACAACGAAGACTACATGCTGCAATTGATTAAAAATCAGACTACTATAACGGAACTTGTGAATAAAGTGTTGAGAAAAAGCGAAGATAATATTCAACGACAATTTACCTTGATCGATCGCTTCATCAATCAAACCAATACGAACATAGCATCGATAGAAACTGAAATGGAAGTCTTATCATCTACAACGTACTTCAACTCTATGGCATTAACTGCTTACCTACTAATTAGCAGTTTGAGAAGATTTCAAGAAATGTTATTCGAATCGCTTACTAACATATATCAAGGACATATAGATGTACATTTAATCGCTCCTGTTCATCTAGTGCAACAACTCAGTGAAATATCGGCACATATTCCTAAGACGTTATCATTACCGGTGGAAAACTATAAAGAAAATATCAAGGACATCTACAAAATGATTTACGTGAAGGCAAGAGTCACCGAAAACTATTTTTTTTTGAAACGCATATACCACTACTTTCAAATAAAGACTTCAGCTTATACCGAGCGATACCTTTACCTATTTACAGCAAGAACAATATAACTACATATATACAAACAACTTCAAACTACATCGGTATAAACTTCAAGAAGAATAACTACGTTTCTTTGAGCGAAGAAGACTTCAAACTCTGTGATCTACACAGATCGAATACCTACATTTGCAATAAAAATTTGCCAATTTTTGAGCTACACAGCAATAAGTCTCCGTGTGAAGTAAAGCTATTATCACATCATAACGACGAGCACTGTGACGTAGCACTAGCCGCGTGTAAAGAGTCACGGATTGAGTTACATGCACCAAACAATTGGCTCGTCATATGTTGTAACACGTGCACACTACGTACAATATGTGATAATAATATTGCATTACATAATATTAAGTCATCTGCAATAATAACACTTCTCCAAGGATGTGTGCTACAGTCAAGGGATTTTACTGTTTACGCTCACAATCACTACAGTAGCCGAATAAAAATTGATTATGACTTTACTGTTCCAACACTGGACAGTTCGATGAACAAGATAGTGAACTTAACATACAACTATGCTCCAAACTTATTTAAATCAAGTGATCTGGATGAAGACAAGATTGTGCAGGCAAACACGACTCAAAAGGAGCATGAAATTCGATCACCAACTATCTCTAGTCACGACATTCATCAATACGAGTATGCAGTCAGCTACCTTTTGGTAGTAGCAGCACTTCTTGCTTTATTTGTCGTGGTTGCGAAGAAATACTGTACCCACCGTTTTACGAAGAACAACACACGTTCAACTGCTTGTCCACTAACTGAGGACATTGAGCTTAAAGTAATTCAACGGATGGAGAGCTCTAGTAAAATCAATGACGTTCGGGACGAGGCTCGAGCAGAGACATCGCGGCGAGACTTCCACACCGGACATAAAAACTTAGCTTTCAATTTTGATTGATTTTTTGCTTTGTAATGACAAATCCTTTCTCTTGTGTTAGGTAATTTTTTTACTTTCTTTTGTGGCGTTGCAAACGCGGCAATCATTAATTGCCGCGTATCATTTAGCTTACATTTTAATTCACTTATTACTTTGAAACCATTTTAGTGCGATAATAACCACGGACGAGAAAGCATTTGCCAATATATACTTAACTTGTGTAACTTTAATTCCAATATATAACTTTTTTTAATTTTGAAGATCCTTCTAACTTCCGTCTCGCACTCCTGACTTACTACAGACATAGAAAAAAAACATTATAATTCTACAGATCTATTTAAACATGTTACCGAAATTCTTAAAATAAAATTTTTTTTCAGTACTCCACACCATCCTCAAACTAACGGTGCTTTGGAAAAATCTCATTCCATTCTTAAAGAATAACTAAAGTCCTACGTTAATGAAAACCAAAACGACTGGCATTGCTACCTATTTACTGCATTAGCCTATAATGCTACCCCCTCATTGTACAACCGAATTTACTCCTTACGAACTCTTATACGGTTACAAACCCATTATTCCTAATTCACTATATGATACATCTACCTAATGAATATATTCGTGCTTTACAATATCGGATGAAGCTTTGCCGAGAGAAAGCTTTACAAATATTATTAACAGCTAAGTACTTTAAAAACAATATTCCGATTTTAAGTACCGCGACGTTACTTATAAATCAGGCGATATGGTATACCTTAAACATCACCACAAGTTAAGAGAAGCTCTGTCACCTATTTGGAAAGACCCCTATAAAATTATCAAAGTACATATTAATAAACATAATGTTACATTACAAGTTGGTCGTAAACATTCCAAATACCATACTATTTACAAAAAATATTTTCAGAGCCTTGTGCTCGCCTGCTACGCTGAATCGAAGATAACGCCTATATAGCTCATAGTCCCGACATCTATTTCGAACCTGTATTTAACTAACCTAGAATCGTTATTACGTAAAACTCAAAATATTTGTAGTAAAATACAAACATAAGATGATGTGCACTGTAAGAATTATTCTAGTCCTATTAAAATACTAATCCAGTCTAGCTTTATTAAGATACAATCATTATCTCATTTAACTATAAATCAAAAATTTAGGCGCAGAATGTCCAATTCGCAAAATGTCCAGTGGTCGCAAAATGTCCAATTCGCGAAACGTCCAATTCTCGTAATGTCAAATTCGTGAAATTCCAATTCTCGAAAATTCCGATTCGCAAAACGCCCAATCATTGCTAAAGTTATCTATAAGATACAGATTACTTATTTTTAAAAAATATATATATTTAAAAAAATCATGTGTAATATAAAATATCAAGCAATTACTTTTTCCAAAAGGGGGTTAAAACAAAATAATTAAAATGTCAAAGAAAATAAGTATCTGTAAACTTTGAAAATAGGAGGTTATATGTTCGACTCTTATATATATTTCAAGTATGTAAATCGATTTCACCGTCATTCCGGAACCGATTTCAAAAAATACTTTTTGCTAAGCCTCGAACTGAAGATGGAATCCTAGAGAATTGTCAATACTAAATTTTTGTGTACGTAGATGATTTTCTTATTAAAATCGAAGTCATATTTTGGCATTTTTAATGCGGTTAAATTATTAGATAGACTACTTAGTACCAAATATTAATATTTTGGTGTGTGGACCTACTGCCATCACATATCTAGAAATCGCATGATCGCATCCAATCGCAATCCATGTGTTATATATTTGGACATTTGAAGCACTATTGTGACTAAACATTACTTAACATTGTTTTGAGTTAATGAAAATAATGTAAGGAAATGTTTGCAGACATTACAAACTTACTTGCGTGGTCTAAAGATCTTTTAGGATTCCGCATACGTTTGCATGCGTCCACAATCAATAGAAAAAGCTCTAGAATTAGTACATGAGGAGATTAACGCCTTATACCTTCAGCAACGATGTGAATCCTTGCCTAAAAGAAAAAAAAATACATGGTGTACTAGTAGCACCACATGTTTAATGATATAGCAAGCAAGATAATAAGTTTGAAATACAGCCGCCTATGGGACAGTTTGCTTTCAATACCGCGGAGCCTTCACGCCGACTGCAACCGCACGGTTGGCAGCCTCCACCAAATAAACCTATGGATGTACAAAATCACGGCTAAAACTGTTTCTACGTCCATCTCCGGCAAATGTAGAACTCTACTGAGATTTATGGCGGCCGCGCAAGGCGCGTTCAACGCTTGACAAGCGCGTGTCGTGTGAACGCCACAAACATTTAGCGCCTACGTACAGCACGCTTTGAACGCTTATCTTCTGAACGTGCCCTTACTTTAAAGTACTTTCTAGCTTGAGGAATAAGGTTGACCCTAGACAACTCTTTTTAATTTAAATATATCTGAATCTTTTAAGGTTAAGTGCCGTAAACAGATCTAGAATGCTTACCTTTGACTGTTCTTTGTATGTGCATATACATACATATGTTCACGCCAAGTCCCTTACGTGGTAGGCAGAGATTATCTAGTGCCAGACCTCACGATCCTGACAAACCTGTCTTGCTTCCTTCACATTCATTTGTATGTATGGGTTCATTAATGGTGTTACCATTTTTTGTTATTATCCAAAATAAATCCAAAAATACTGCCTTCGCTCATTATACCTAGAAAAATATCGTTAGATTTTTTTTATGTTATAGGAAGGCAAACAAGCAGATGGATTTCCTGATGGTAAGAAATTCACGCCACCTAGAGACACCAAAGATGGTAATGGATGGTAAGTTTACCGGCTACCTTACCCTCCAAACCGGAACACGTCATGACGTTATCGGGGCTGAAATAGGTAAGGCGGTGGTACCAATCCGGGTGAGTCGTTGCGAAACTCTACCACCTAGTCAGATGTCACGGTGCTATTGACAGTAAGCCTATGCTCGCCTTTTACGAGGTGCCTGGCAGGAAGCAGAGGGTATATTCTTCGAAGGAGCCCGTACCAACACGGGGAATTAAAAAAAATATCTACTTTTATATCAACGGATGATGGAGGATAATATTATTTTTCTTGTTTTAGTGATGGAACCGAGAGTATGGGCTAGCCCAGAGCAATTTTCAATTCTTTTAGATTATATGGAAAGGTACCAATACTTACCTACATTTATTTAAAAAGCCCTTTCATTCTAATAAGAAACTACCATACAATAAACAATGACATCACCCAGTCTTAACGCCCTTATCAGTGTTGAACACTTGAGTGTAGTTTATGTTTATGTTACAGGCATGGAGACCTATCGAGAGCCCAGCAAGGTCCTCAAGGACGAATTAAAAGTGAGAGGATGTGGAACGAACCCGCTAATATATTAAATTCTCTTGGTGGTGGCGTTAAAAAATCGAGAGATAAATGGAAAAAAGTAGGTAACTATTTACTATAAAATGGAGTGTCAGGCCTAGTGCACTGACAAGATTAAGGTTGCAGGTTTAAATCCAATACATCTATCTTGACTACTTATCTAATATCATGTGCATATTCAAATTTAATTATCATATGCTTAAAACGGCGAAGGAAATACATAGGAAACGATTATATAAATGATTTTTTAATGATGTGTGAAGTCTGTCAAGCCACTGTAGGCTGTAGCCTGCGGTGGAACAGTAATTGGTTGATATTATATATTACTTACATATACACTCACTAATTAATATAAAAAACTATCATTATTTATAAGTCACTTTATTTATTAGGTTTGGGCCGACTGGAAAACGAAAACAAAAAAAATATTTAACTTTACGACAACATGCAACTCGCACTGGTGGTGGTCCAAGCAACAGATTAATTTTAACTGCTATGGAAGAAAGGGTGGTGGCGATTATTGGAATATCTGCTGTGGTGGGTCAAGCTGGCATTGAGGAGCATGGTTTCAATGTTAGTTCATACTTTATTATTTAATTTTACTCACTTTGATTATATTATTTATAAATGTCCCTTCACAGAGAACACATTTTGATTTTCAATTGTCAGATATTTAAATATTCGTGTAACTCTGACAATTAGGGCCATAACTCACCAAGACGCCATGGCGACGTGGCCAGCGACGTCCCAGTGAGTTATGGCCCTTAGGCTAGGCAGTTTGTAGATATATAGATACGTGTATGTATATCAATTACCTGCTATTAATTATTTTTAAGTATCTGTCTGCAGATAACATCAAATGATCCGGCATTGGGATTGAGTGATATTCAAGTTTCTGTAAGTGCCTTAGAGTATGACAACCAAAATGTGCATAATATTATGAATTGTAAGTATAGTACAGTTGTTGAAAAAACGCAAAATACAAGCAGTCAAAATGAGACAGTGATAAACTAATAACACAAATTTTAATTTGCATAGCGTCACCGCCCCCA
>NJDC01006863.1:89609-101760 GCA_002245475.1 Calephelis virginiensis | reverse complement strand
TTGTTGTAGTGTACACCCACTAAAAAAGGTACTATTGGAAGCAGACTATTTTGGATATAAATCATATACGTGGTAAACGGTGTATAATGAGAGTTGGCAGGGTTATTTATGATTTTGTTAACGTACCTCCTAACTCTTTCGATTTTTGTTTTTTTTCTAGTAAATAATGTATTTGCCAAAAAATTTACCAGTTAGTTAATATAATTATTTAGACGTAAGATGTAAAGCTCAAAAGTTCAGTAAGCTAATATTTCTAAGTAATAAATTGTAATTTATTTAATATACAAACATAAACAAATAAATCAAACAAATTTAATTGTTTAATTTGCAATTTTCCTCCAAAAAATGTATTTGTATTATGACGTATTAAAACAGGAAAACAGTGCGTTATGAATGAATAGGACTTACCGTAAGCCAAAAATTCCAAATATATCTACCTCCACATAACACATTACTAAATTGTTTTATTAGCACCACCAATACACACACTCAACGAAGTTAAGTAAAAACTAGCACACGCTTACGCGATTCGCACTATTTATAGAAATTGGTGAGTTCGCGCGTGGATGTACTTTAGCGAATAAGCTTAGTGGGGGTAGCGCCTTTTTTTCTCAAAAATGTGTAAGAGGGGTGAATTGGTCTAGTTTGTTTGTTCGTTTAACAATGTAATTTAGTCTTCGTTATTACATTTAATAATTTCTAGTTGTATTAAGTAAGTAAGTACAGAGGTACAACCAGGGCACCCACGACTAGTTGAAGACACTAAGTCCCACAATGTGATAGGTGACAAGCCTATCCTCAACCTCATTCTTTATTACAAGTATGGATTATTTCGAAAATATGATCTGCTGCCAGCTTATACCCGTGTCTAAATGATGTTTAGCAAAGTGAGATTTATCTGGAAGAATGTTTTTGACAGCGAATATGTGTTCCTTGCAAAGAGACTCAAAACTGCGACCAGTTCGAGCAATGTATACGCTGCTGCATTCAGAACAATGTAGTTTATAGATTCCTGATTTACAATTTTGTCTTTACCATTGTATAATATGTTTCTTAATGAATTTTGTTCTAAATGCAACACTCATATAATTACGTTTTCAAAAATGTCGCTAAACTTTTTCAGACACTCGGCCTATGTAGGTCAAATTAAATTTAAACTTAACATCTTTAATTCGAATCGTTGTATTATTGTTGTGTTGTTGTTGGCGTGTGGAAGATCTCAAATTGGTGTTTATTATATTTTATTCTTGTAACTGTTAAGTCAAGGGAATTTAATAAGTTGTTACTTTCCAAATCTAATTTAAATTTAATTCTTGAATGTTTTTTTTATTATAACTGTTTAGAAATAGGTGTTGTTGTCTCTCTGTGCCCGTCCAACTGTAACTCTCCCACCCCGAAGCCCAATATAAACCCCATGTTATATGTATGTATTGTCCCGTAACCAGGTTAATTTATTTTTTTGATATTGGAAGGCAAACAAGTAGACGAATTTTCTGATGTTAAGAAATTCACGCCGCCTAGAGACACCAAAGATGGTAATGGTGCGTTGCCAACCTGAGGCCAGGATGTTAGGCCTCGAGCAAAAGTAAGTTTATCGGCTACCTTACCCTCCGAACTGGAACACGTCATGACGTTATGGCGGCAGGAATAGGTAAGGCGGTGGTACCAATCCGGGCGAGTCGCTGCTAAACTCTACCACATAGTCAGATGTCACGGTGTTAGTGACGGTGAGCCTATGCTCGCCTTTTACGAGCTGCCTGGCAAGGAAGGCAGATGGTCTATTCTACAACGAAGCCCGGACCAATACGAGGTATATAGACAATGATGATTTTAATTTAGTTTGGCCAAATGAATCGTCCAGTAGGAGGACCCATTGTGTATATAATATGTAGTAACTCAAGAGTTCTTTTCAAAGCCACAAGTCATTTCAGTAAACATTAATTTGTAGGTTTTAATTAAACAAAACAAGACAAATAAAATCATTTGGGATTTGCAAAAAGAAAATAATAAAGAATATTTGTACCACTTTATACTATTTGTACTAATTTTTTAACTGCGACCGCCGGCCTAAAGCTCGGTGAAGTTTTTTTTATGTTTTTTATTAGCAACAACGTAGTCATTCAAAAAATAACCGCCGGCCGCGCGATAATCAACCGCCAAGTTTGCGGGCGATAATTTCAACCGCGGAGGCTGCGGGACCGCAAAAATTACCCTCCTCGTGAGTTTTGAAATAAATCGCAGAACCGCGACCGCCGCGGGCGCGATTTTAAATCGCTCCGTGAATTCTGTTCTTAGTATCTTATCTCTTTGATACTTATAGGTAATTTAAATCACCCAATAAATATATGTTACACCGCCAGTAAGCACCAACAAATAAACAGACAAATATCTAGTTTCATATACAGATCATTTTGAGTTCTAGTAATTTTAATTCCTAACAAATTATACAATGCAAAACAGAGAAATAACGGAATTTTGAATAGTTTGTTTGTTGTGAATAGTGACTCTTGGTAATAAGATTACCTTGATTTTATGAGATTCCTGATCTTAAGAGTAGACGCGTATGTGGTTTCCTGATCTAAAAACAGACGTGTGTGTTCGTCATACAAATATTCATTTATTTTAACAAAAATTAGGTTTCTAAAATTCAAATTTAATTATCAAAGCAAAGCGAATATAATTTCATATGGTCGATATGTTTGAAATCATATGTAAATAAAAACCAGGACAATTGGCCGCGATATGTTTATACATCCATGCTAGCATATAACTCAACTACACACTCTACAACTCACTATTTCTATTTGGAACTGTTGTTCGGTCATAAACCGTACATTCCCGACTCTATATATAACGAATCGTCCAGTAGCACCTACCCTGAATATGTTAGGATGCTACAACACCGCGTGATATTTACGCGAGGCAAAGCTCTAGATTTATTCAAAAATCCAAACAAAATTCAAAGAATTATTATGACTCACATACTAGACATGTCCAATACAAAGTCGGTGATTAGGTATATCTAAAAAATCATCTTAGGTTAAGGATAGCCTTGACACCAGTGTGGAAGAGCCCTTACAAGGTTGTTAAGTTGCATAGCAATCACACATTGTCGCTCCTCATAAATAGGCGCCACGTAAAACATCACTTCGATGAAGTGAAACACGCGCAAGTACAAGATACTTCAAATATAATATTATAAATATATTAAAATGAGTTTACATATTATAATACTAAACCTTGTACTCGTAATAAATGAATGAATGAAAGAATGAATGAACTCTTTATTGTGCTCAATTAAACTTATTACAAAATAGTACAACTAAGTATTAACGAGAGCATATTATTATAGTTTATTGTACAAAAGGCGGTCTCTACCAGACAACCTTTTTGTCTGAGGAGATTATATAAACATAGGTTCAGTAGGTAAAGAGATTAAACATACAAAAACTATAACATAAGATTAAAATATTAATAATAACAGTAAAGAGAAAAACAAAAACAAAAAAACAATCTTTATATCAATCTTTAATCTTTATATTATAAAGTGTATTATATTGGGCTATATTCACTTTACGTTTTATACTTTTATATTTTTTATTTTTACATAGATTATACGAGCTAAATTACATTCACTTGAAGTAGAAAGGGCTCAGCGCGTTATCCTAAAGGTGGCTGCTGGACTTTCGTTTCGTCATCCTCCTCCCGACCTATACAATGAATGGGACCTACTTACCATCCGGCAAACTTTCATTTTAATTACTGTTTTAAGAAATCATTCGGAGCTAGACTATGACCCGGAACTTTTAAATAGCAAACGATGTAAGGTTAATTATTTGGGACATTCAAAGCCCATAACTTTTTCGATTACTTAGGACCATTACTTTAAAATCGACTTAATACCAAGTTGTATTGTATTGACTTAATACAACTTTGTATTAAGTCGATTGGGCTTGCCACCTATCACATTGTGGGACTTAGTGTCTTCGGCTAGTCGTGGGTACCTTGGTTGTACCTCTGCCTACCACTTCGGGGATATGGGCGTGAAGATACTGTACTGTACAAAGTTGTGTATATACACAACTCAATTATCAACTCAACTATCAACTCAATTCCCGTAACTGCAAACTGACTGTAAACAGATACCTCAAATCTTTATCTTACGAAGAAACAGAGAATCTTTTACAATGCAAAAAATAATTTCATCCATTAACTGTACTGAACGTTTTTGTTTCTTTTCGCTGTCTCAGATAGATATATCTAGCAATCTAAGCTTAGCATTAAAGTTATCAGATTTTAATCATTAATATTATCTAAATTGATGACACTTAAATATACAGATTAACCCCAGGTCAACTTATCACACACACCCACACACACTTACACGCACATACACATACACACACACACTCACACACGCACACACACACACACACACACACACACACACACACACACACACACACACACACACACACTGACTTTTTGACTGAGGCTGTTTCAATAAGTTTGTTAATCTACTTCAATACCTAAGATGACAGTAAATAAAAAAATTGAATTTGAATGACTCACAAAGGTAGACATATTATGTATATAGATTGAAACACAGAGACCTAAGTTCGAACCGCACATGTTAAATTAAAATTCCGTGTTGCGATACTTCATACAAACCCCGCGCCATGTACTTCGTTGTTAGACTTGACGTACGTTGAATACGTAAATCCTAATGTTTGGAGAGTTAGCGAGATTTATGTTATTTATATAATACGTATCCTTTACTTAGGTACTCTTTGTTCTGGTGGTCTGTTATTGACATTGACTAACGAGGTTTTGTATTCCGGGTTGGACAACTGATAATATGTTTTTACAATTTTCTATTAAAAACAACGTTGCCTTGTTGGTGATGTTTGTCACCTATCACATTGCGGGACTAAGTGCATTTGGCTAATTTACTTATTTCCACGCCTGTATCCTTAAAGAGGCGGGCAGATGAAAAATCAGGGCACCCACGATTTTTTGGCATTAGCCAAAAGTACTTACGACCGCAATCAGAGACTTCAACTATCCTCTTTTTATAAGCCATATTTTCATTAATTGACGTCTCTGCTTGAGGCCGTTAGTCCCACAAAGTGATAAGTGCCAAATCCATGTCCAACCATGTCCAATCCCAGGCAAGTTTTCCTTTTATTTGAAATTAGCACCCCGTCCCGGCTTCGCACGGGCACACTAATTTCTAATTTTCCAAAGAAATAACGTAGCCTATAGAAAGCAATAATGTCTGCTTCTAATGGTAAAATTCTTTTTTCAAATCGGTCCAGTAGTTTCGGAGCCTATTCAATACAAACAAACAATCAAATCTTTCCTCTTTTTATTAATATAGATTGAAAGATTTTAGTTGCTCGACCCGGGAATGGAACCCTACGTTCATATAATCAACGCCAACACCAACGCCATATAATAAGACTGCAGTGGTGATTATCCATGTGCTTCAAATTTATAAAAATTTAACCCAAGCACAGGGCTAGTGCTAAAATAAAAAAACTGTAAAAAGTTAGGGAATTTAGGAAAATAATATAAAAATATTTTAATATAATTGTTTATTAGTATCGTATTTATAAATTTTAACACATTAATGTAATCTTTATCATAATACAATAAATACTATTTTACATTTTTGTCAAAAACAAATAACACAATTGAAGCTTTTATTTCCTGACTAGATAACTGAAACCTAGCCAAAACGTATCAGATGACTTTAAAACTCCAGTGATTGGACCCTGAAAAACTTTTATATTACTTTTATATATTTTTATAAATCAGTTAATACAACAATGGAAGAATTTTCCTATTTCATAGCTAAATATTCACATCGTCATTGTCCAAAATGAAATCATAAAATAAGTTTAAATTACATGCATATAACTTAATTGTAAATAAAATCTAAAGTTAATTACTTAATACATCAATATATTTACAAGATTTTAAATATAATTAACTTATTACTAAATAATATATCCTATTTTATTATCGATAAATTTTATCGTCGTGAGGTGGTAAGCTTATAAAATACGGGGCAGGAGGTGGAGGAGGTGCTACGTACCGGACAGATCCGGGGCCAGATTGCACTTTGTGAGGTAATGTGGCTGTTGATAAAGAGGCTGGGGGTAATGTGGTTGCATACCCAGGCCAAGGCCCACTCCATAGAGGAGCTGCGCCCACTGCTGGACTATTTGCTAAAGGAGTCCCCCTGTATGAAGTTGTCGTCATACGTAATCGTACGATACATATCGCTACAATTAATATTGCAATGAAGGCTACTACTCCACCTACAATACCTATGATTAAATTATCGTCATTAGTTGACGTAGCTATACCTAGCACTGGTGCTCCTTTTGGTTCTCCAACCTTTGGTCGGTCATGAGCAGGTGCTACTGACCAAATAATGTCTGGTTCAGCTGAAGTACGATGTACTATTCTGGGGGAAGACGTTGTTGAAAGGCTACTAGATGATGATGTAGTAGATGTTTTTCGTCTATTATCACATGATAACTCATCATCACCTATCTCGACAAGTAAGAACCCAGATAAATGACCAGGTGAATGGCAACGAACGTTTTCAATTCCTACGTTTGGAATCCATCTTCTTAACGCTCTGGCATTACAGTCACATCTTACAGGATTAGTGTCTAGTCCAAACATTGACAAATCTGCTCTTCGATCGTCTAATGCTACTAATAGTTGAGGTTGAAGTGTTGCCAACTGACTGCCTCCAATATCAATTGTGATTCTTGAAGATCGTGGCAAAGGAAACAATAAGGCTGGTGGAAGGTTAGTTATAGACGTATTGCGAAAACGTACAATTATGGATGGAGCCTTTAAACCTGCGAGAACACCGGAGGATACGGTTTTTAGGCGATCACCTCTCAAGCCCAATTCTTCCAAACGCGGATGAAGTGTTGAATGCAATTGATCAGCACCAATGTTTGTATCTTTCACCTCAACATCGAGCTTCTCCAGAGCTGACAAATATTGTAAAGCACCTTGTACATCGAAGTAACCTAATCGTGGATATCCATATGCACGGAGTTCGATTAAATTCGCTAAAACTCTAAAAGCATTCTTTTCAATTTTTGTGCATCTCTCCAAATTTCTCATATCTAATATATTTAGTGATGACAATCCTTCAAAGTTACCGTCTATCACGACTATAATTGGATTATTTGAAATATTCAACATCTGCAAATTCTTCAATTTGGGCCAAGAAATTGATAACGAATTAGCAATGTCTCCTATTTGGTTATTAGAGAGGTCCAAGGATTCAAGCAGTGTCGTTCTCGCAAAAGTTTTTTCAGTTAATTTGGTAATATTGTTATTTGATATATTTAATTTATATAAGAAAGGTGTTTCTAACTGTCCCACTACTGTGATTCCAGTTCCAGCGAGATTCAAATCTCTTACGGTTTTTGGTTCGCTTAAGATATTTGCTATTGTTTTTTCAGATAGAGGATTGAAAGAAAGATCTAATTTCTTTATATTTACCATTACACTATCCTCGGCTGGGATATCAACAATATCGTTATAGGATAAATCTACAGAGGATACGAAAAAATATTGCTTTTGCAAAGCCTTCAAAGGTGCATGTTCAAATAAATTGTGACTTAGTGTGATAGACTCCAACATATGCAATCTAGATCTGTCAAAAATATTATCAGGGAGTTCGGTTAAAAGGTTTCCTTCTAAATTAAGAACTTCTAATCTAATAAGACCTTCAAAAAGTCTATCTCCCAGCCGATCAATTTTATTATTTGAAAAATCTAAATACTGAATTTGTGAAGAATTATGGAAAGCCATTTCACTTATACTTTCAATCTCATTTCTAGCAAGTAGTACGGTTCGTAGTTTTGGGAGACGAGCAAAATCTAACTCGTCTACATTTTTAAGAGCATTACCCGACAAATCCACTAATTCCAAGTATTGTAATGTACTAATGAGCTCAGAGGGGAAGAAATTGAATTTATTATTTGTCAAAACAATTTCCCGCAAACGTGGATGAATTTTAAATGAGGATGGAAACAAATAACTAAGTTGATTGTCAGAGACATCTATAACTTCCAGACTAGTTCCTGTGTTAAAGAATTCTCCTTTGAACGCATTTAATTGATTGCCTTTTAAAGATAGATATTGTATTGACATCACATTCACAAATGCCGGTGTTCTAATAGTGACAATATTATTGTACGATAGATCAATACGAGTGAGATTTTTCAAATTCTTAAATGTGCCCTCTGATATTTCCTGAAGGTAGTTATGCGATAAGTAAATGCTTTCCAAATTGTGGTTTTTAGAAAATAAATTGATTGGAAGTGCTTTTAATCCAACGTGGCTTATATCCACAACCCTCAAAGCATCGTTTTGATTGAATGTGTTTTGAGCAAGGATATTGATATGTAAGTTATGGCTCATATTTAAGTGGGTTAAACTAGGAATCGACTGGAATGCTTCAACAGGTATTTCAGAAATTTGATTCCCCGATATATCAAGGAACCAAAGATTCACAAACTTAAGTTGCTGTCCAGTAAATCCTAAAATCCTGTTTTGGTTCAAAGACAAAAATTCAAGAGACATTTCTAAACCGCTAAACACTTCCGCTGCGATTGAATTCAGCAGATTTCCCGATAAGTCTAAGTGGCGTAAGTTCTTAAAGTGTTCGAAGGCAGCAGGAGGCAACTCTCTGATAACGTTTCGAGAGAGCACTAAAGAGTTGATTCGATCAGATACTGAGCGAAGGATATCGGTCGATAACGCTGTGACTCTATTGAAACCTAAATGAATGGACGTAAGACTCGGCAAGCGGGATAAAGCCGTAGCCGGTATTAGTAGTATATTGTTATCTCGTAGCAGCAAAGTTTTGAGACTTGTTAAGCCATCGAAAGCATCGTCCTCCACCTGAAAACAGAAAAATAAAGTTTAACTTTGTGATTTGTATTATGAAATAATCAAATTATTTTCACATTTGTATTTATTTTGACTGTCCACGGACAAATAATTAATAGGTGAACCAGTTTATAACTATTTCTAGATTTGCAATGTAATCATATTTTCACAAAATTTACACATGTAACGATATGTCCGTCTGAATGCCTTTATTATTGCAATAAAGGCATTTAAAGGCAATAAATCTTTATCTTTAGATATTATTTATATTTGCATGTTTTACATTGTTTTTTGCAATATTTTGTATGCTTGTAATTTTATTGTAAAAATAAGTAAATAAAATTAACATAACTAAATTTAAAAAAGCATGCTTTTATGACAAAATTATCTATTAAAACTTACAATTCTAGCTTTTACTTTTTTAATTAACAAAAAACGTGTACTTATTACGAATTTATTACGTAAGTAGAAATTTACAATATCACAAATACATTTAATACTGAAAATTAGCAGTCCAAATCAGTTTGAATAAACATTTGTATTTTTCAATATTAATGATATGTTTATTCATGCCAACTAGTTTGGGCTATCTTGTAAATAATTTACGTTTATGTGTGTGTGGTCAGGGGGCTGATTCCGTATCTTTTTAGTGATGATCACTGGGTAAAACATGCATCAAAAAGCTTTCAAATGACGTGTTTTATATTTACTATCTCATGTGACCAAGAGAAATACAATGGAGATAGCAAATACAGAACACGTCATTTGACAGATATTTTATATGTATACACTTTAACCAGTGATCATCACTAAAAAGATACTGAATAGCCCAGCAGATAACACCACAAACTGCTTTTATGTTTTAATCTACGGATAGTCATTATTCACATTATTTTCAAGTAGCTTTAAGACAGACTAAAATGCAATTTCGTAATTAAGTAAAACATAATTAGTTGTCTTTGTAAATACGATATTTATTTTTATATCGATTGATACTTATGACATTAAAATATACAATTTATTAAATGTGATATATTTTTTTTAATTTTATGAAAGTAATGTATTTTCCGTTACATCAGAAAATATAAATCAAAGATGGCTATTTTTCTAAATTGTTAGCAATCTGTTTCTTTATAGTAGGAGCCTCATTTATAAATACTAATTACATTTTTCGTGTTTTAAAACTAAATGAATGCGACAAAATGTGTTATTTAGCTAAAAAGTTCCATTGCTCGAAACTTGAACAGATAAAGTTTTATTTTAGTTCGTTTCATTATAGATTAGAATTTTGAAATGTAAACTGTATTCGAACTCGTCAAATTCAATAATAACAAACTAAATCCATCGTGGTCACTTAATTATAGAGAGTAAAGTACTTTGTTGGGAATCACATTAATGTTAGACTTTCATTTTTTAGTAAGTACTTTAGCTTTTATTTAGATATTAACTTAATTTAACCTTTTAATTTTTTTCATATCAACTTTCTGTTAAATTTTCTTATATTATGAGCATAGCTTATCAGCGATAAAACCGCCATTTGTATAAATAATCTACTTGCTGTTGTAATAATTGTAGTACTTTTAATATGTTTTTGTTGTACAATAAAGAGTTTTATTATTATATATATTACATTTTTATGACGAATACAAAATAATCGCCATTGTAATCTAGAAAACAATTGTCTGGCATTAGTTAAGCGAACTGTTGACGATAGGTTTGCCATATTACATTGTTCGACTTAGCAGTATTTTCAGCAAATCGTGGGTTGCACCTCTGCCTACTTCTTCTAGGATATGGATAAAGAGGCCTCGTTAATTACAATATAGTGTTTCAATTATATTTTATGCATTCTCATGATATATTAAAAGATCCGAACCTACGTCGACTTAACTTATAACAGAATAAAACATATTTTATAATGAATTTAGTGCATAAGAAATCAGATAAAAATGTGTTCCTAAAAATCTTGGAGAAAATACCTACCTATTAATTTTTATTTGGTACCTACCTATATTTTTAAGATATATAACTCAGTGTAATGATTCTAAATCAGCCTATTTCACTGGTTTTTTTATGATAAAGGAAGGCAAACAAGTAGACGGATTTCCTGATGATAAGAAATTCACGCCGCCTAGAGACACCAAAGGTGGTAATGGCCTGAGGCCGGGATGTTAGGCCTCGAGCAAAAGTAAGTTTACCGGCTACCTTACCCTCCGAACTGGAACACGTCAACGGTAAGTAAGCTTTGAATACTTCCAAATTATGGCGTTCCGGAAAAACTGCATCGGCAGAGAATACCAGTCCTTCGCAATTTGAACAACAAATGAACTGACAAATCTCTTTGTACGTGTGCGGGGGAAATCGATAGCTCGCAGTAAGTCTCAAGTTACAGCATAAGAATAGAAACGGTGGGATCAAATCATTCTTCAAATGAGTACGAAAGTACAACGGGGCGACACATGTAATAGATCTGGCTGATTTATTGGGCTCGTATTTTATTCCTAAAGTGAGTACAAATACTTACAGTTCGCAGTGAATTTACGCCAACATCCAAATAGCTCAGCTCGGTAAGGCCTACAAAAGTGCCAGGAGACAATTTCACCAGGTTGTTTCTGCTCAAGTCCAGTTCTTGCAGAGATGTCAAAGCGTTCAGGTGACTGTGATCTATATTCTGAAAATTGTACCAATATTCTTTATTCATACAGTCAGAGTTAAATGTATCATGCGCATCATCTTTATTGGTATCTATCTACAACTGTGCGATTCCGAAGACATTTCTTACCCCGCACAACACCTTTGCGGAATCAGTTAACGAGGGCGGTATTTACAAACGAATATAACTTAGGAACTTCTAAGAAAAGAGCTCATTCCATAAAGAGGAAGGCAACGCATTTGTGATAATTCTTGTGTAGCGGATGCCCGTGGGCGAGGGTGTTCACTTTCCATCAGGTGACCCACTTGCTCTTTTGCTCTTATATAAAAAAATAAACAATGCGTCACTTGCACTGAATTTCTTATTCAAAGTTCCAAAAAATTTAAAATTTTCTGTATATTGTCTGGATTAAATGCATTATTCATAGTTACAAAAAAATAGCATTTTTGTTTTAGCAAAATATAACCCGTAGCAAAGTCCAGACACTTTAATGATGAATACTTTAAAACTTGAACTAAAAGTGATTTTCATAACTGTAATTGGGGCTGTTACCTTCACGAACAC
>NJDC01006863.1:67142-81649 GCA_002245475.1 Calephelis virginiensis | reverse complement strand
CCGTTTCGAATATGGCGCGAAAACAAATACCCGATACCCTTTCTGGACACCTGGTATATGACAATATAACGCAAGAAAAGTTAAAACTACCAAATCACTCAATCGTAAAAATCGGCGCTTGAAATATTGAACGAATATGCCCTAAATATTGGTGTTATCTGAGCATCGACATGAGAGTTTTCCAGCGGGATGAGTTTATTAGATCATGAATGATTGCGTGACATCGTTACTCGCTAGAAATCGGAACATCGATATGTAATTACTGGTAGCAAAGTGTTATGAAGAAATAACACGATATATTTTGAGTGTTTGAGTTTTTTTACAAACTAATTGAGCATTGAGTTTCTTGACGTTTTATCGAGAGTTTCAATAAGAAATACATCACTTATCTCATAAATAACACTTATTTAAGCGTAAAATAAAGAAGAATGAACATAACTTATAGTTATTTTTAATAACTACAACAAAACAATAACGTCAATTTCCTCTTCCCAACGCTTGAGCCAAAGATATACGGTCTTCCTCTAAAAAACGATTTTTGTTTACATACTCTGTTAAAATGTAAATTTGTACTTATCGTCTAAGATAAATTATGGTATAAGATAAAGGACGATCTACACCGAGCTGATAATAGGATGAAACATATTTTATAATAAATGTAGTAATCGCCTATGTGGTCTTGCGGTCCAGGTGTCGAACTTGACCTCATGAGGTCCCGTGTATGATTCCTGGATATAGGCACCATAGATGTTACAGGTGCGCGTCTGTCCTGCAGCTGCGTTGTGATTTGTTAGTGAAAAGTTAACCTGGGTTACAACCGTCGACGTTCGCATTAAACATTTGATTTCTCAATATTTCATATGCCATTCATTGCACACGGCTAAATCAAGGTATCATGCCCTTTCTCATTTTTTTACCAAGACTTTCATTCAATCGTACTCTGTGTGTGATATCTGTATTGTGAAATCTATTTTTTTTATGATATTGGAAGGCAAACAAGAAGACGGATTTCCTGTTAAGAAGTCCACGCCGCCTAGAGACACCAAATGTGGTAATGGTGCGTTGCCAACCTGAGCAAAAGTAAGTTTACCGGCTACCTTACATCATCATCACGTTAGGCGGCAGGAATAGGTAAGGCGGTCCACCAATCCGGACGAGTCGCTGCTAAACTCTACCACCTAATCAGATGTCACGGTGTTATTGACGGTGAGCCAATGCTCGCCTTTTACGAGCTGCCTGGCAAGGAAGGCAGGTGGTCTATTCTACAAAGAAGCCCGGACCAACACGGGGAAATAATTTAAAAAAAAACTACTTTAGATTACATTTACGTATAAAATTGTTGTTGTTATATGTTTATTAGTTATAGTACCCACAAATAAAAATTAATTAAGATTTAAGTTTGAAAATGTGACTTGGAAGTCATAGTAGGGAAACCCAAGAGGCGATTTGGGTAATTATATTAGCGCGTCAGATCAGATGAAAGATGCCTACTACCTTGTTGTTCCAAGTTGAACACCATCATGTTAAAAACATGTGTATTACCGAAACCTACGTGTATAGTATATCTGTTTCTTTTTGTATGAATTATTTTTTTGAAACGTGTTTTGCTTAATGCTCAAGCCCAAAATTAATATTAGTTACTCAAGCCCAAAGTTCGAATTGAGCCTTAGTGACTACACATTTAAATTCTGGCCTTCCCTTACTATAATTATGGATATAAGTATCTTCACACCCATATCTCGAAAAGGCAGACAGAAACAAAACAGTGCCCTACACACGATTAGCCAGATTAGAAGACAGTAAGTCCCATAATGTGATAGGTGGCAAGCCTATCGAGAACATATCCAATAGCAATCGAGAACATATCCAATCCCGAGCAACGTAATTTTTATTAGTATATTAAAAATACACATTTTCTGGTTTTTTGATTACCCGAACCGGGGATCGAAACCGGAACCTCAGAAGCCAAGTCCGACGCCGGACCGCTAGACCACAGCGGTGATGAATGTTTTACAGATTATATTTATGCCTATCCGAAAATATATAAAAATAAATTACCTGCGTTGGTAACGACTGATGTCCTGCCCACCTTTGGCTAAACGACACAATCGGGGCTCCATATGGAAGTGGTGGAAAATCTCCAGGGAACACCACTCGGTCGCAGTTCATCAAGATCCGAAGCTGAAGAGCTCGATCCACTTGCACTTTACAACGGCATGGATATCGAAGGTCATCATTGAGTTCAGAACATGGCACCCAGGGTTGTTGAGTGTAGACGAATGGCATAAATAATAACAGGAGTATCCACATCTTGCCCTGTAACAATAAAATTATATATGTTAAAATGAATGAACGATGAATTCAATACATAATAAATAATAAATATTCCTGGACAAGTTACACAAATTGAATCTAACCTCAAAGTAGGCAAATTATATGCTTGTGTTATGGGTGTTAGTCAACGATACTAATACATAGAAATACTTAAACAGATACCAGTATAATAAACACACAGACCTGAAAATACAGACATCTAAATGTTCATCACGCAAATTCCTGTCCCCATCGGGAATCGACCCCGAGCCTCGCGGTTGGCTATTGTAGTTAGGCGTGTACGTTAGCCACTCGACCAACGAAGCGGGTAATATGTCTAAGATATCTCCAGTGTTGTTCCGGGCTCTCTGTGACCACCTGTCTTCCTACCTGGCAGTAAATGTTATTAATGGATCAACAAACCCTTTGGTGATAGAGTGCTGTATAGCAACTGAGTGATTGGTAAAAGAAATGGTAAACCCGCATCATGACACGTGATCGAAAATTCATAAGAAGGAGGGAGTGTAAAACCACTGTATGTTACCGCCGCATTTCGTACTGTGATTTTCATTTCGCAGGTTTATCTTCCAGCTAGTTTCCAGCTTGGCCACAACCAAGCTGTGAAATAGCTTGTAGATCCTTTATTCTCAATTTTTTTAATATTGAACAAAATCAATTAAATTAATATTGATAAAGTAATTTTATACTGATTTTGAAGCAAATTATTGAAAATCTACAACATTAATATTCCAGTTTTTACTTCTGTCGGCACTCCCGGAGTGCAACCCAGGTTTTTAATGGGTTAACAAGCCCTTTGGTGGTAGAGTGCTATATGTGTGTGACAGTGCAACGGTCCAAAACAGAGATTTACCACCTTAACTTTGTTCTGTCGTCCTAATGCCAGTGTCACAGCCTTGTCCGGAGGGTAGGGTAGCCAGCAGACTTGCACAATATGCTTAACACCCTGGCCACAGGAAAACGACGCACCTATTAGACTTATGGTGTCTAAAGCCCCGTGTTCGTCCGGGCTCCTTTGCAGAATAGGCCATCTGCTTTCCTACCGGACAGCTTGTAAAAGACGAGCATAGGCTTACCGTCATTAACACTGTGATATCTGAATAGGTGGTAGAGTATCGCAGCGACTCTCCCGGATTGGTACCACCGCCTTACCCATTCCTGCCGCCATAACGTCATGACGTTGTTCCGGTTTGGAGGGTAACTTACTTTTTCTCGAGCCCTAGCATCCCGGCCTCAGGTTGGCAAAGCATCATTACCACCTTTGGTGTCTCTCTTCGGTTGAATATAAACATAATTGTAGAATCAGAATTATATGTATAGTAATGTCGAAGGGAACAAAGATATGAGACACTCTTTAAATTACCCACGACACTACTGACCAGTAGAGCAGAAGGGAAAAAATATTCCCTACGACACTACTGGTAGTGCGGCGTGGTAGTGTGGTGGATAATAAATGACGCATTATCGTATTGGAAGGCAAGCGAGTATCTTTACTAAAAATTTACGTTCCTTACAAATATGAAATTGATTGTGCGTTGCCAACTTAAGGTATTAACCATCATGTGTCAGTCTACTTCCTCCTTCTAACTGAAATTCGACAATGGCAAGCAATGAAGCTGTAGCTACAGGTAATAATTATGGCAGGTTTCTTCGAATAATGTAGGCCAACTACTTGCTCTTAAAGGTAATAGTAAGTAAGTATTTACACGTTTTTTGGAGTTATCACTTGTACTTATCCACTGTATACTTTATTTAACACTTTCTGTAACTTTCTAGACAACCGGTTTCACTTTTTACAGCATCATCAGGGCTTTGAAACTAAAGATAAAAAGGACTTATTGATTTAACGTTCAATACCTATTTGGTCCATCTAACCATCTAACCATCTAACCAAATAGGTATTGAACGTTAAATCAAAAAAAATATCTTTAGTTTCAAAGCCCTGATGATGCTGTAAAAAGTGAAACCGGTTGGCTAGAAAGTTACAGAAAGTGTCACATAAAGTATACAGTGGATAAGTACAAGTGATAACTCCAAAAATCGTGTATATACAATGTAATTCCACCAAGTGCTGACGATAGCAAGTATAGATTCTAGTAAGTATCTTCACGCCCATAGGCTCAACCAGGGCACCCACGACTAGCCGAGGACACTAAGTCCCACATTGTGCTAGGTGGCAAGTCTATTGCCGACCGGGCACATATCCAATCCCGAGCAACGTATTTTTATTAAAAAATTGGAAAAACCTTGTAAAAGGTAGTTCGTAAAAAAATATCATAGATGGGTTTTTCACTAGCACCGTGAGCCTAACCAGGTGGTATAGTTTTCTAAGGACACTACCACCTGGTAAGAACCACTAAGGAAGTGCCAATTGATGACTTCTGATCCTTAACACCGTATTTGCAGCAGGAGTTTTACCTGTGTACTTCTTAAACAATCTTACGTCAAAATTAGTTGCAAAAATTGATCTGCCGTCACGTGATAATTATTAGAGTTGCGTTCAGTCAGCTCAGCGCTATGTGAGCCTTCACCCAAATATGTGTGACATTTTTTGTCATTGTTCGTTCAGCGTATTATGAGACTTTACTCCACGTCTTAACATGGCGTCATGTTAAAACGTATAATATAAGCACATCACTATAAAATTGAACTTGTTATTCAATTGGTTAAAAAGAGACAAAGAGACGTTATTAAGTTATATGTTAATTCCAACGGTATTTATACAATTAAATTTGCCATAGAACATTGTTGCACTTCTTTATAATATTCCTATTTCTGTATGTTAAAACGTGGTGTAAAGTTTTAAATTTTGCTAGTGTTTTTTGTACAGAAAGATAAGCAGATATCTGGCCCCTATATCACTTGTAGTTATCTTAAGGGGTTAGAGCGTATTAACATACTGTGCCAGTTTTACACTAAATACTACGACGTGCTAGATTGCGCCTTCTGTGTGTAGTACCCTATTTTATTCCCAACTTACTTGTAAATAATTCTTCAACAAAAATAGGCGTCCTAGAGTATCGTTATTTGTATTAATCATTAAAAAAACAAAGGTTGCCTCTTTACTGATCCTGCAATTTTATCTCTTATCGTAGTTGGGTTTTTTAATTTGACAATAAGTAGCGCACCAATTTAAATAAAATAGGAAGTAGAAGGTCCGCTTTGTAGGTCATGCCTTTATTACTGAAAGCGAATATATATGAGATTTTGAATTTCGAATTTAACTCGTACTGAAATGGCGAAACTTTTAAGGCTTTATTAACTGCTTTTACTGAAGTGTAAGCACTAAAAAAGACAACCTTGACTTTCCATTCTTAAAGTATTTCTTTGCTCCGAAATCTGGTCGACTTAAAAAGACCTTTTATTTTTTGAAGACACAAAATTATTCCATATTTTTACGATGAGATTTTTTCTAAGGCTGTATTACACAGCAGCTTTTGTTTGGAAAACAAACGAAACCAAAATTAAATTTCCCTCTCCGCACGTAAACGCCAAATAGGCCATGCAAAATCTCGCTTGTAACAGGTTTCCTTATAAATTGGATAGCGATTCGAAATAAATGGGTGATAACATTACAGAGATGAATCGACTAATTCAGAGTTCCATTTTTTATGGTAAAAGGACAGCAAACAAACATTCGCTGTTAATCTGTTTAATTTTTTTCCTTTATTTAAAAATAATTCTTTTCGAATTGATATTGCATGTGTTACATTTCTTTTTTGTGTATTAAGAGCACCATCGCATAAAACTTATTTTATTATGTCTCCATAACATAAGGTTGGCTGGAAGAGATCGCTGTTTTGGCGATAAGGCCGCCTTTGTGTATCACTTAGTTTTTAAGTTTCTTTTAATGTATTATTTTTTTATGTATTTTGGTGCACAATAAAGTATTATTCTATTCTATTCGACTCCCCTGATGGTAAGAGAAAACCGTGGTCTATAGATGTTATAGGTGCGTCGTTATCCTATAGCCGAGGTGTGAAGCCTAATGTGCGAGTCTACCGACTTCCCTCCCCTCCGGACCGGATTGTAAGGAATGGATAAGGTGATAGATCGCAAGTTGCTGTACAGCACTCTATAACCAGTGATATAGAGTGCAGTATTGGTATTGACCCATACAATGTTTGCTCGGCTCTTACGGGCTGCCTGGCAGGACGGCAGATCTATTCTAGCCAACACTGAGTTAAGATTATTATGGAATATCCTACATTTTTTCTGAGATAGGACGTCAAGGCTCCTTTGCTTTGGAGTTGGAATGTGGTGAAAGAATGATGAGAAGTTGACAAAACAGATGTACGAGGTGAATGTGGATGGTTGTTATCCGGCGAAACCGGGCCACCGCCAAACATTTCCACTGGCACATTGCACTGTTATTGATGTGAAACATCTATAGCCGCACGTAAAACCGATCCCTTATAATATATGATACAGTCTATATGCGGTAGTGTGTACGGTGGGGCTGTGTGTGTACTGATTAAACGAATTAAGTAGTCACGATTTGAAATAAATTCGTAAATTTTTGTATTTAATGAAAATAAACGTTTATTCTTTTTATTTAATCGGCGTAGCGTAGGTAGGTCCGTCTCGGGGACACGTTGGCTGCTGCCATCAGAGGGTTCGGGTGATTTTCTAACTTAGAAAAATAGGAGCGAGAGAGTTCTTGGAAGTGCTTCGCTGATGCTAGGCTAGGCAACTCCAAGGCTCTGTGTAGATCTACCATGGCACGCCGGTGGCTAGTCGCAGGAACTTATTCTGAACAACTTGTAGTGGGTAAAGGGTTGTCCTAAGTAAATGGGCGAATGCTACGCTTGCATATGACAGTATGGGTCTTATGCAAGTTTTATAAAGTGTCAACTTATTTATAAGTAACAATTTACTGTTTTTGTTCAGAATGCTATGTAATCGGTACATAACATATTTTTGGCCTTATTTTTCACATGTTCTTTCTTTCTTTAGGTTTTGGCCTATACGTTAGTATTTTGCTATTAGTCATGTAGAAATTTGCATCAAATTTTATATCAATTTTAATCAATTAAAATTAGTCATCAGTCACAAGTCTTCAGTAAATCAAGTCAATCTCTTGGGTAAAGTGGTGGCCTCATTACTCAAGCTCATGTAATGAGATTTGGCGGCAACGAGGAAATACATGATACGCTTATTTCTTCGTGATTATTTCATTTGTACACTTTCACTGAACAAAAATGTACAAAATGCCACCAAAATTGACTAATTTCACTCAATATCGTAAGGTATATAAATACGTAAGGTAAGTTGCGAGTTTTGCCTGGCTTGTGAATGCCTATGAGGGTGACTTCTTTCCATTCTTCTGGAAAGGCGCAACCGGCTAGTAGAACATTGAAGATGCTTACTAGCAGGCATATGGGGGGCAGGGCGGGGAGATATTTAATAACTTTATTAGTTATTTTATTTGGTCCCGGAAATTTTTTGTTATGAAGACCTTTTATTAGGTCTATAACTTCGTCGGTGTCTATCGGTTGGATGGGTTCTCCCTCTGGTGGTTCTGGCCTTACGCACGACTTCCAGTTGGACATGGTCTGTGTCTGTGGGTTGGTTGGATGGACTACATTGGGCTTGAATGTTGTCGGCCAAACATTCGGCCTTTTCGGAGTCGTGGAATGCGAGAGTTTGACTAGCGGGGGCATATGTACTATTTGGTCGTTTTTAATAGCTCTCACCACCGGCCAGAAGGCCGTGTGCGAGGGCTCGATATTACCTAATAGTCTGTCCCACCTATCCTTCCGGTATTCGGCGAAACGCCCCTTTACTTCCCTCTGTAAAGCCCGGTACGATCGGCAGTTTTCGTCTGTTCTGTATGTCCTATATCGTCGCATGGCGGCGTTTTTCCTACGTAGTTGATTTCTTAGCTCGTCTGGGAGCTCCCATCTACCTTGGTAGGTATCCTGGATCTCCCTTGACGAGCTCTCCACCTCATAATGTATGATAGAGTTTAGAGATTTTATGGCTGAATTTGCTGTCTCGACCGTGGATATTTGGTCAGGTCGACCGTGGATATTTAGTCGAGATTTTCTGGGTTTATCGACTGGAAGTTTTCGTCTACCTTTTTCCAGTCGATGATCTTTTTCAATTTGGATGGGAGGGCGCGGTTATCTGAGCCTAGTTTATATACTACTGGTCTATGGTCGAAATCGAGCTCATGTAGTACTGTTACTGAAAGTAGCTGTAGAACTAGGTTCCGCACCAGCGATATGACGAGTGTGCTCGGAGAGTGAACGTCTATCGGAGAGAATCTAGTGGGTTCTAGTGGAGTCAAAACCGCAATATCATATCTGTCTATCAGTCTGACTAGGTCCCGTCCTCTGGCGTTTCTGAGGTGCGGGTCCCATAAGATATGTCTAGCATTGTAGTCACCGGCCAGGAACACTGAGTCTCCCATTCCTAGGAGAGCCTCGACGTCATCTGATGTCTTTATTACCGCTGAGGTAGATTGATGCTAGTATGACGGATTGATGACCCGTCATACCCACCTGACACACTAACGCCTCTATATTAGTTAAGGGTGGGGGGTACAGGGGTGAAACGTGGAGGCACCTCTTATAAAATATAAGTGTGCCCCCAGCCTCGCCCCGCATCTGTCATTTCTGACGTCATTGTAATTCGCTATCCTAGGTTTTAGGAATGTTTCCTGTACTAGGAGAATGTCTATTTGATGACATTTGATGAACTCTTGCACTTCATCGACTTTGCCTACATAGACCGGCCGCGTTGAATATCGCTACCGTCAGGGAATGGGGATTCATTCTTTGGGACCTGTCCATTGTGGGCCTTAAAATTTAAGCGCCTGATGGTGTTCATTAGGGCTGAGTGTTTGCTGATCACGTTGATCATCTCTGTCTGGGTTGAGGTGCGGAGTTTGTGAGCAAACTCCACGACCTCTTCCGGTCTATAGCAAAAGCCACCTCGGTGACTAGTGCTAAGTCGGCATTACAACTATTTGGGGACTGTGGTGCCCTACGCGGTTCCGGTCTGGGTACCGTGGTTACCTCAGGCGGGTTGGGAAAATTTGGACTTGGCATAGTTTTCCTCGCCATGCTGTTCGCTAGGTGTCCGGACGCGCCGCAGTTTATACAGCTAGCTGGTGTAAGAGACGTCTGCTCTAGCTGGTCGCGCTTATGGCGCGGACAGTCGACAGTCGCATGGGGTTCGAGGCACTTTACGCACCCAGGTTTTGCGTAGCAATTCCTTGCGGAATGCCCGTATAATTAATTGGCAATTGCGATATTGATCGTGCAAGGATCGTGATATTTGACGCTCGATACTCCCTGCCTACCTTAGGGCCTTGGAGAAGTATAAGATATGTATGTATGTATAAGATGTACTGAACACTACAACTTACATTTCTAAAAATATGAAGACCAACATTGAAAGGATCTATACAAAGAGTTAAAATAGTATCTTGTTAGCATAGACTGGTTTCATTTATTTTATTTACAGTTATGTCTGCGGTGACGGCTTGCCCTTAATTTATCTCCGAGACAGTTGAAAAATTACTAAACCGTTATACGAATACCATAATCCGGTTAGGTGGTAGTGAAGTCAGTTCTTGTTTGCAATATTTAATTGTTTATGGAGCATCTAAACAAAACAGTAGGCAATTCTGAATTAGTAATTAGTAATTTCGCCTCTGTGTTCTAGCAGTATGGCGTTGGACTTGATTTCTTGAAGTCCTAGGTTTAATTGCGGGTTTGGTAAAAAAAAAGAGAAAAAATATATAACTTTACGCCAATGTCCCCGTGGATGGCAGAGGCAAAACCAGGGCACCCACAACTAGCTAAAACACTAAACCCCACAATGTGATAGGTGGCAAGCCTATCACCAACCGGGCACATATCCAATCTCGGGCAAAGTTATTTTTATAAGTAACACATTTTCTATTTTTTTTGCCCGGGACCTCATAAAGTCAAATTTGACGCACTAGATCACAGAAAAAAAGAAAAAACATTATAAATAGAAAATAAATTCCAGAACCTGTCCTCATTACCGTATTAAAAAAGGTTGAAACAAATTCAGTGAAAGTCTAAACATAGTGGGAGAAGCTATGAATGTAAATCAAGAGTAATCTTATCAAACTTTTTTGGTTCTAGGCTGGAGGCACTCGCTAACTTATTTTCATATTGCGGACGAAGCGACGGTTGCCGCTTTGACAAACTCCAATTAAGTATGCTTTAAAAAGAATTCCCAAAAAGTTCCGAAGTAGACCAATTCCTTCGTGTTTATTCTATCAATGTTTACTCATGAAAGTTGTTAATGTAACGGTTTTGCGGTCTTCACTTCTATATTTTAAGGGTTCCGTAGTCGAATGGCAAAATCCCTGAATCAAAATGTCCGTCAGTCTCTCAGTCCCTATGTCACAGCACCGCGTTGTTCCCAAACTATTGTCTCTAAGCAGTTGGAACATTGTAGGATGAATACAATAAATTAAAAAAACGTGTGGCACTCGGAGACTTCCACGGTAAAGCAGGCAGGAGTCACCAGATTACGGGGCGAAGAGGAGGATTTTGCATGCGCACTAACGCCAATACAAGCAATGCCACCTAGAGACGAGTTGCTGAACTAAATAGTTGAAAAAGTCATTAAAATTCTACTATTCATCGATAGATGGCAAAACTAGAAAGTATCACCGCTGTGCCGGTCGGAGTGGGGGGTGCTAGGTTATTTTCGTTAAGGAATTTCTGGATTCGGTCTCCACGCTCAAGGCCCGCGATAGAAGCCCTGCAATAGCTTAAAAAGCTGTACTTAAATAGTTTAAATTTTTTACATATTTTTTTTAAAATAGAAAAGGAGTTGCTTCCCAGTAGAACTTAAAATAAAAAAATAAACGTCAAACCAACCAATGCCGGGTATCTATAGATGTCATAAAAATAATAATGAGGTTTCTATAACCATTTATATCTCAAAATCAATCGTTTGGAAAATAAATACTTCCAAAATTATTGTGTAGTTCCACGCTACAATTTATTATTTTTTCTTCTTAATTTTAAAGAAAAATCTAAAAAAAAATAATGTTTTTTTTTTTAAATAAAAAATTTTCGTCAAAACTTGGTTCAAACAAGATTTAATCAGCCATTTTTAAGATGCACATTTTCTAACACCGTAAATGTAATTTTTATACAAGTACTATAAAAGAAAAAGTTATTTTTTGCTGGTATAATACTACAGCAATTTAATACTTATATAATATGTCCTAAACCTACAATTATAATTGCAACTACGGAACCCTTTACGAACAATCTCCCCATTTGGTCACTTGGCATTAAAACTCCTTGTCTCTGCCTACGATATGGGAGTGAAGATACTACTACTACACTACTAATTTAGGTAGTAAAGATTAATTTAAGGAATTCCTAAGCCTATTTCAAAATATCCGTGTTGATCCCCTGAGTAAAAAAAACCATCCCTGACTGACAGATAAAGCGAGTATTTCTTGCAATAGTTCATTACTGACACGAGTACTTACAAAGTGTAATGCGGCAACTAGCCCGGGTAGAAATCCGCCGCCTGTTCCTGTCGCCATAATAATATTTTGGTCTGGAAAAGGTTGCCGGTAGACCTGTACATTAAACTTATATCTCAGCTACAGGTTGGCGACGCGCAACCGGCGCACTATATGCGGGACGTCCCGTTTCTGAATCCCTTAACGAGACGTCCCGCTCAGGGTGTGTGCAGGTCGTTAAATGGGTTCAATGGGGTGGGTTCGTGCACCTGCTAGTTTTTTTTTATGATAATGGAAAGCAAACAAGCAGACGAATTTGCTGATGATAAGAAATTCACGCAGCCTAGAGACACCAAAGGTGGTAATGGTGCGTTGCCAACCTGAGGCCGGGAAGTTTACCAGGTACCTTGCCATCCGAACCGGAACTCGTCAAGTTCAAGCGTTGGACGTAATGGCGGCAGGAATAGGTAAGGCGGTGGCACCAATCCGAGCACGTCGCTGCAAAATCTACCACCTAGTAAATATAGTCTATATACATATATACTGGTGTATATACTAGTAATTATAGTCTATTTTGAATGACTTTTTTTCAAGTTAATTACTATTACTGTGTTAACTTTTACTATTATTTATTTTCAGTTTCAATTATTTATTTATTCAGCAGTTCAGTTTAGTTTTACAACAGACAGACAGACCGGCAGACTTTCGCATTTATAATATCACTATGGATTTCTTTATCTATAGATAACAGTTTTAGCTTTTTATCCGTATAGCCAGTTACTTACTCACAGCCTTATAACTTAAAAAGTAATACTTTTGAATGAAGGGAAGAGATTTATAAAAGCTAGTTTCTAAAACCAAAAGCTAAAAGTGTGTCTCTCATACGCGCGCATGGTATATCAAATTAAAAACAAGGCCCGCCAGTCGGATACTACAGAGAACTAAGAACTTAATCCTTCGACAGTTCCAGCCATTTTTGCTGCTCCGTTTTCAGAATGGTTTACTATTATCTTTTAGCAGCAGCAATAGAACAAGTAAACCCGAATGGAAACCTGAAATTCGCTTATATAAACTTTAAATCGCCTGTAAGGGTCCTATTAATAATTACGGAGTAAAGTACTCCAAGGTTCAACATGATATAATCATCATCTAAATTATATTCCTACGTTAGTCCATGTTTATTAATAAGACGAGTGTTTAGCGAATACTTCTACATTTTACGTTACTCTGATTTGTGGTCGATTGCTAAAAATTAATACTTATTTATAGTCATAATCATCAACAGGATGTGTATGGGTGACCAAATGATGAACTGGCCGCTTTATGCAGATGATGCTGTATTTTAAGCTCTACTCCATCTGAGCTGCAAACTCTGGTCACAGTGGTGAATTTGGATTGGATTTGGATATAAAAGGTCGCAAACAGCAATTAGTAGTAAATAATGGCGATATCACTTTGAAAGCTTTTTTTATTGCTGATACCCTGACGCAGCGATGACTGGTAAACTGTGCTGCTTGACAATATTATGAAGTATCAGTGTGAAATCGAATTTTGCGGTCACGCTCTGGCCTTTAAACTAAAATAAGTATTTTCTCAATGGTATAGTTTGCATTACGGTTGTTTTTAATATATAATAACGCTAATGTGAAATGAGCTTTATTACAGGCGCTTACCTTTGAGATTACGTTCCCAAGTGATTCAACAATATCTGGAAAAAGAAAAAGAGTTTTGTAATACGCTCAATTTCACGATTTTATTTATTACCTTCTCAAAAAAGGATCTACAAACAATCGTACTATTCTAGATATGAAAATATGATATACTTAAATATAAAATAACTAACGTAAAGATTTATTTCTGTAACAGGGTCATATAAGGTATAACAGCTATAAGTCAAAGTATTTACTTAATATAGCAAAGAACAATTATAGACTAAGTATATTGTGCTGTTTTTGAGCTTCCTCAAACTGTTAAGAAGGATTTGTATGAAATTTGGTAAACAAAAACATTTTTATTGAACATTTACTACGCATTAAACGATTTTTATTTGTTTTAAATCAATACGATATTTATGATAATAAAAGTTATAGTTATAATTATTACATTACCTCTATAGTCTAGCAGTCCACCGTTGGGCTTGACTTAGGTCGCGGGTTCGATTGCTGGGTCGGACAAAAAAAAAATAGAAATGTATATTTTCAATTTTCTAACAAAAACAGCGTTGCCCGGATTGGGTATGTGCGATAGGCTTGCCACCTGTCACATTGTAGGACTTAGTGTCTTTGTCTAGTCATGGGTGCCCTGGCTGTGCCTCTGCCTACCTCTTCGAGGATATGGGCCTGAAAATACCTTACTTTACTTTTAGTTTTAACACATAAGGCACGTAGCCCTCTCGCGTGTTGAGTTCCACAATGTTATAGGTGGCAAACTGGACGCTAACCTAGCAACGTTGTTATTTATTAGAAAATTGAAAAAACACATTTTGAGTTATCTAATCCGGAAATTGAACCCGGAACCTCACGTGATAACGCCAACAAAAGTAGAGTAACAGTTACATAGTTTTTTCATATAACCTAAGCACCATTTGTATATTATGTTATTTTTAAAACTGACACGTAGTTTCCCCGGTGGTGTGCCTAACTCTTGGGGATGTGGGCGTGAAGATGCTATGCGAAAGTCTATAGGTTAGTTTGTTACACATTCA
>NJDC01006863.1:46147-58391 GCA_002245475.1 Calephelis virginiensis | reverse complement strand
ACGAGTTCACTGGCGGTGTTCCAGTTATCAAAATGTTCTTTTGGACAGAGAAATACATCTTAGCTCCTCCACAAATCTTTGCATACAATTAGCAAAAATGAACTTCAACCTACGACTACATAATTATGATAGACTCAATTGTACAATCCAGTAAGATAAATTTGTACAAATTTTAAAGAAAGAATGTTTTTTACCTCAGACAAGATTTGAACCTGCACCATTTGGTCTCATGCCGACGAATGCTCTTACCATTTGAACCTCTAAGAATTCACTTCCTACCGCTATAGCTAGAGCATTCTTTGCCTTGAAACTAGGGTACAGGTTCAAATCCTATACGAAGTAACTTTTTTCTTTATTTAAAATTTTGTATAAACGTATCTCACGCACAAAGCAAATGCTAAGATTAAAATACCTTAAGCTAAATTTCTATTAAAAATCCAAAAAAAAAATGCGGGTTACGCCGCGGTCAACAACGGGTCCATTAATTAATTTCATTAATTTGACATTGGTAGTTATTCTGCTGAGCACCAACTAGACTATCTTTAGGTGCATGCTATCTTTTTCCGATAAAAAAAGGAAAAATATATGGAACTTTTTTCACATCAGATTAGTCCAAATATATTATCTACTGGTGACGTTTTTAATCAACGTTTTTCGATGTGTAGATAAGTTTGTAGAAATGATATTTACAACCTAATCTGATACTAGACATGTTTTGTCTCTTTCTATTACTTTCATTAAAAGAAGAAAGCGATAACTTGAAATCGGTTTAGTGAACAATAATATTACCATTATTGTTAGCTCCTGACACTTTCCCTTTTTACGAGCACAAGAACCTTAAACTGAACCATAAAATGTATAAAGATTGATAGCACCGATACTAAACTGGGTCGCAAGTGTGCGCTGTCTCGCGGGGCCTGTTACCGCTATAGCTAACCGGAAAGGCAAACTATGAGATTGCTATTTGACTAACTGTACTTCAACACGTGAATTACAAGATACAAGGCCTTTATCATAACTATGTACATGTATGTACTAGGTGGTAGAGTTTCGCAGCGACTCGCCCGGATTGGTACCACCGCCTTACCTATTCCTGCCGCCATAACGTCATTACGTGTTCCGGTTCGGAGGGTAAGGTAGCCTTTAAAGCTACTTTTGCTGGAGGCCTAATATCTCGACCTCAGGTTGGCAACGCACCATTACCACCTTTGGTGTCTCTAGGTGGCGTGAATTTCTCACCATTAGGAAATCCGTCTGCTTGTTTGCCTTCCTAATACATAAAAAAAAATAAGTTTCCGGCTATACTCGCTGCTGTCTCTTACACTGGCCAACAGAATCAAATTTTTGGTTTGGTGCAGCATTGTTGCTGCTAGATGTCAGCTGACAGCCTAGTTTACCTTCAGTTCTCATCTTAATTTTTGTCTGGTTTTATTCGAAATCAGTCTGTATTACTTAAACTTTTAGGACAATAAATATATAAATTAATTATGGGAAGTACGTCGAAATGTTGTATTAACGATCTTAATATGTTTTGTTATAATTCGCTTATATTTTATATAAATTGGTATTAAAATTGATTTTATGAACAAGAGCTGATATGAAAAAAGTGACTAGATTTCTTGTATCAGCTCACTAAATGTACCCAAAACCAAGTTTAAAATCTTATGCTAAATAAGTGTAGGCCAATGTTATTTGTATGAAAACTTTGATCGGCGCCTCTATTGGGAACTAACAGAAACACATTTGTAAATCAAAAACTTCATAAATTTTGACACATAACTTACAGAACGAAATCTATACCGCCTCATGGTAAGGCTCAATAATTGATGAATGTGTTTTTTATTCAAATTAAGTAAGTATACATTATATACATTTTTTGAATATCAAAATTCTTGATATTAGAAATAAAGATAATATGTACAATTTAGCCATTTATAATTTATAAACTTTTAAAATAAGCAATTAAAAATTTATATGAACATTAAACTGTTATAAATTATTTTCAAAATTACAAAACTTCAAAAAAGAACATTAATCAAAAAAATATTATATCAAATGTCAATTACATCAAAGTCGAATAAATAGCATTAAAAATTTCATATTCTCCATATGTCATTGTCATTAAAATACTCATTTACTGTTTAATATGCCTTGTTAGAAAGTATCTTTTTCATGTAATTTTTAAATTTTCTTTTAATCGCAAGCAAACTTCAATAAAACATTTCGAGGTTTTTTTAGCCTCAACTTTTGAATTGCTAATTTATTTTTATTTCTCGTGTTCACACTGTGTATATCTTTATTTTTTATAAACTCATTAATATTTTTCCTGACATATGTTATATTTTCATAAATGTACTTACTAGGGACCGTCATAATATTAATTTCCTTAAAAATCTGCCCATATTATATATTGCCCGTATAGCTTGTTTCTGCAAAATAAAAACTGTACTAACATCTGCAGCTCTGCCCTACAGTAAAATACCGTAAGACAGATGACAGTGAAAATTGCTAAAGTAAACAAGTCTTGCAGTCTTCACGTCAGTTATCTGTCTAATTTTCCTTATGGCATAAGCTGCTGAGCTAAGTTTTTTGCTTAGATTTGCTAATTGGGAGCTACACTGCAGTTTGGAGTCTATTGAAAGGCCGAGAAAAGTCGTTTAATTTACGAAATATATCACCTCATTCTTCAACTTTATTATATTGTGTTGAATTGGTCTTACATTTGGAAGAACGAATTTGACACATTTGGTTTTACTCGTATTTAATACCATGCGTATTATTTGCGTTAAACCAATTACAGACTAAAGAAAGTGCGCTACGCTCGTATTTACCTCATCATAATCCGGGTCGAGTCTATTTACCTTAAAAATTAAGGATGTATCATCCGCAAATAGCACAATCTCACACAAACTCTGGACAGTTGGTGGTAAATCATTAATGTAAATCAAGAAAAGAAGTAGCCCCAAAATAGATCCCTGTGGAACACCCAAATGCAAAAATGAGCCTTTATACTGTGTTCCATTAACTTGTACTTTTTTGTATTCTAGACTTTGTATATGATTTAATTAGTTCTAAGGCTTTGCCTTAAACACCGTAGTGCGCCAATTTCACAAACAAGGTCTCGTAATCAACACAATCAAACGCCTTTGAGAGATCACAAAAAACAGCTATGGCATCACATGACTGCTCTCACGCTCTCATGACGTATGTTACTAATTTTATAACGGCATCTATGGTTGATTGACCTTTAGTAAACCCATACTGCTTGTCACAAAATAATTTATTAACATTGAAGTAAGCTAGCATTTGATTGTAAATCATTTTTTCGAAAACCTTGCTCATCACTGGTAATATAGACACAGGTCTATAATTTGTTGGGTCAGTTTTATCGCCAGATTTGTAAAGTGGTACAATTTTACAAATTTTCATAATATCAGGGAATGTCCCATCGTCAACACAGATATTTAAAATAAGATTAAGATACGGTGCTATAATGTTAATAACAGAACCTAAAAACTTTACAAATATACCAAAGATGTCTTCACTTGCTTTGAATTTAAATGACTTAAAAAATTTTATTACTTCTTCTGGACATACATGTCTAAAAACAAAACACGTGTCACAAGTTTTAATATTTTTTTTATACATTCTTCTGTTCTAATGGGTGAAGAATTTACTGTGTGTATTTTTTGCCGAAATTTCAAAAAAGAAATTTTCAAATTCATGAGCAATGGCTTCATCATATTTAACAAAATCATTACCTGTCCTTAATCTAACTCTTTTGTTTTTCCGGTTTCTCTATTTATAGTTTTTCATACCGTTCTTTGTCTATCCTTCGACTTTTTAATTTCTCTGTTTATGTGAATAGATTTAGCATAAACACAAACTTTTCTAAATAGCTTAGAATATCTATTTACGTAGGCTAAAAATTGTATATTTTGTCTAAGAATTTTTTGGGCGTACAAGTCATAAAGAATATCACGGCTTTTGTATATACCTGGCCTTGCCCAATCGCTAAATTTAAGTTTATTTGTGACCGATATAGTTTTACATTTAAAAATGTTATTGAATTCATTATTTAAAATATTGAAGAATTGTTCACAAATATCGTTGTTAAAGTTAATATTGAGGCTAGGAAGATATTTTAAAATACGATTTTTATAAGTATCTAAACGCTTTTCAGTTATGGTGTTTTTCTGTATTATACGGCTTATGTTTCTTTATAATTTCTAAAACACACAGATAGACCACAGCGATCAGAACTCAAGCTGTTTATTATAACCGCTTCGTTTATATTGCAGTCAGAAAAAACATAATCTATGCAAGTGGCAGTATTACATGTTATGCGTGTTGGTTCATAAAATACATATTTGAGATTAAATGAGTCAGGTAATTATTGTCACGTTAGTTAGTGCTGTTACATTAGCTGTGTCCAATGGTTTCACTTCCATTTGCACTTCATTTGTAGAATAATAAGTACAAAACTACAATTATTTCATTAGTTTCCACGTCACGATTTAATAATTCTTTTTTCGAAAACAGAAAATTATTTGGAAATGGTTTCACATTATTATCATGATCCGACCAGTGGTTTTAGAGTTATATAATGTGTGATGATTTCAAATATTTTCATGAATATTCTTAATAATAATTAATTGTTGATGATTTGAGGATTTTTAAATACCTGATGTACAAATACTGTCATGCCAACGACGGTTGGAAACAAAATTTTAAAAATCACTCTGTTCATTACTTTCAACGAGGCAAATTATATTGTTATAGGTATTTGGCATTAAATATGTAATTTGGAAAAGTACTAGTTTTATTTGAAAAAAAATTAGAGTAGTTTAAATTATTATTAGTTTCGCCACTTAAATACAACTTATTATACTTATTATATACCAAAACTTATTATATACCAAAAAAACTTATTATATACCAAGTAAATACTTATTTTTAATATGATAAAACAGCAAACAAACTGCTATATGAGACCGACGTCGCTTATATGATATATATGATATATATATATACATATATATATATATATATATATGATTTTGAAAGTCTACCGGCTACTCTACCCTCTGGAGCTAAACAAGATACACATCAAAAAATGAGAAGACTAAGCCAATAGGTAAGCAATAATGACTAAAAGAAGCTTCATTCTATTAATAACCGAATATAAACGAGTGGAAATTCTAAAATAGAATTAATTATAGCTATTGTATCTTTCAATAAAAAGTTTCAAACAGAAATTTTCTTTGAAGTTTGAACAAGGTTTTCATGTACCTCTCCAACGACGGTGTGTATATATAATCTACGATTGCAATGTCGATGTTTTCAATACCTTTGAAATACCTATACCGATCATGACCGACATCTGCATCATAACCCTCCCTCCAAAAAAATCAGAAAATCTGTATGTTATTGGCCGAATAATAACAAACATACAAAAAATACATTGTTCAAATGAGAACCTCTTCTTGTTTCGAGACTTGAACTTTCAAAATTCAAATTTAGAATGATATCATTCTTTCTTTCTTCCTATAGGTTTTGGCCTTCGCGTTAGTATTTTGACATAAGTCAAGTAGAAATCTACATCAAATTTTATATCAATTTTAATCCTTTATAATTAGTCATCTGTCATAAGTCGTCAGTAAGTCATGTCTTTGGTAAAGCTCATTACTCAAGCTCATGTAATGAGATTTAGCGGCAACGAGGAAATACGTGATACGCTAATTTCTTCATTATTATTTCATTTGTGCTGTTTCACTGAACAAAATTGTACAAAATGCCACCAAAATTAACTAATTTCACTCAATATTAACACCAAATTCAATATTTATGAAAAAACTTCGACAATCTTTTCTCTCGATGGCGCCAAAACTCGAATAATATCTTGCGATAGAAATTTATTTAGATTAATGCTTTAAGATTTTTTGCTGCTTTAACTACTTTCCGTACAAAGCACAGAACATACATACATTTATTCATTAAAACTCTTGTCAACATTGCCAGATAAAAAAACTTCGATTGATTTAGACATTGGGAAATAAGCCTTTGAAATGGAGTATCATTCAAGTCTGTGGGATTGATAAAAGTTGTGAATAATATTATCCGCAAAAAGGTTTTAATACAAATCAAATGCTATAAAATAAATTGTTTTTAATTATGATGAAACTATACCGTCTCGCTTTTTACTTCCCTCCGTCATTATAAAAAATATTTGTAGGCTAGTTCCAACTAAAGTTCTCAACTTATTTCTTTTGGAAGTTTAGGTTCTATCAACACATTACTACCTCCAAGCATAGCATAAGTAGCAGCATTAAAAAATTACAGCTACTGTAAAAGTAATATGTAGTACTAAGATATCACAGATACGTAATTACTACTACTTCCGTGACATCCGACTAGGTGGTAGAGTTTGGCNNNNCCTAACATCCCGGCCTCAGGTTGGCAACGCACCATTACCACCTTTGGTGTCTCTAGGTGGCGTGAATTTCTTACCATCAGGAAATCCGTCTGCTTGTTTGCCTTCCTATACCATAAAAAAAAAACTTATTTTATATTTTGGTGAATTGCATTTATCTCCTGATGGTAAGATATAACTGTAACCTATAGACACCATAGATTTTATAGGTGCGTCACAATCCTATGTGCGAGATGATAGGCCTATAGTAAAAGCCCTACTCCTACCCTACACTCAGGGCCAGAACACGAGGCTGTCATTATGGTGGCAGGGATAAGTAAGGTGATAAATCCCTACACTGGCAAATTGCTGTACTTTACCTAAAGAAGCATCGTTTCTAATGACGTCTTCAACCTATGCTCGACTCTTGTGCGTGCATACTGACTAGGAGGCACACGGTCTAATCTACATATAGGACCCAGGCTAACTTGGGGGAAGCAAATATTTGTAGAATAGACAATTTTCTACCTAGAGCCAAATAATAAATATTAGTACCATGTCACAGGCACGTTAGTAATGTTGCTTATTATGTGATATACCTGCCTAGGTCAATTGAAAATTAAGCTTTTTTGTACCATTTAAAATAAATTTTAAGCTTGAGATATTTTATAAATGTAATAGATTCTACTAAAGACTTAAGCCATATTTCATCAAATTGTCAAAATATTTACAATAAAAACAAAGGGAGTAGATTTAATTCTTTGTGAGCAATGCCGTAAAGTCAATAAGTACGTAATAACTTTTCGTTACCTTCATCTTTTTATTCCTCGAATGATCTTACAAGAACACGTATTACAAGAAATTCTCAAACATAAACCGGTTTTGTAGCATTATAAAACTGAATTGCCTCAGAGAAATTACCCGTCAAGATTATTATAGAACAAATCATCGACACTGAGTGAAGTTAACTGGATAGTGTAGCACTAATATTGTAATGCATTATGGTAATAAATGAAACATTTGCTATCACCTCGGCGCGTATTCTTGTGCATAATGATAGTAAGTTTCGTCAAATTTTGAATTTGTTAAGAGTGAAATAATGTTTTGAAAACAAAACTTATCTCGTTTACTATTTCATTAAAATCATTTAATTTTTAATTTCACCCTTCATTGCATATTAGAAAAATACAACCAGTTCGAAACCCAAAAAAAAAAATTAATACCATTTTCAGTTTCAAAGCTTCCAACATTTTTAAATACCTATACCGAACGATTATCGTAATACGCTTTTGAAGCTTTCTTTCTACTAAACGAGATAGATTAAATAAAAATCAGTCAAACACGTGTATTGCATAAATTCAATTAGTGTATGAGGTGTATAAATAAAGATGTGGCCACATAAAATATAAGTGAGTGCGGAAATACAATTCTTTTCTGACATAATATATGTGTAAAATTATTTAAGTAAATACGCATTATACTATCTTAAATAAAAAACCAGTTCCCAAGGCTCACGGTCGGCAACTCAGTACATGAAATGCGGTCAAGAGGTTACAAGTGTCCCAAATATTTCATCTTTGTCTTTACTACTAACATACACCGTAATCTCATCACAAGATTTTCAATATTCTAGCTTACACTCATACATTTTCTATGGATTCCAACTAATCCATCGATGGATAGTGCAGCACTAACGACTGCAGTGTTGAAATAAATGTAGTGTTGGGTGTTAAACCAACATATACAGGGTGCCACAGTAGACCCATAGGAAGCCAGAGCGTGGTGGTCATACGTACTGTGTAGCTTACCTAAGAGATATTTAAAAAACAGAAAAAAATCTTTGATATCCTACAAAATTAAAAATCCATTGCTATATATTATCTTACTCCTGCTAATAGCAGCTATACGTTTAATCCAAACTTAATCTAACTAAAAAAAAGTAACTTTATTTTTTAAATATTTTTACATAAGCTACACAATGCGTATGGCCACCACGTGCCGGCTTCAGGGTCTACTGTTGTACCTTGTATAACTGTGTGGACCATCCATCACATCCTCAGATCGGTAATAAGTTATATGCAGTGAAACTGCAAAAACCGACTTCCATTTCAATAAGTAAGTATTCATCTACGTAAACAAAAAAGTATTTTCCATGATTTCTCGGGGTTTCCACTATCAGATCCACTCTTGCTGGCAATAAAACTACACTGAAAGTCCGTTCTTTCATATACAAAATACACGGAAATTATGGAAAAATGAATTAACATACATAAAAATTATATAAGAGTTTTATCGTAGTCGGTTTACAAGAAACCATTTGATGTTCTATATGTCTTCGGAAAACAAACTAGTTATTTAGTTAACTAGTTAGTTATTGCGATGTTAAAAATATAATATGTCGTTTATAGACACCAAATATATTACAGAGTTGGCAATATGAGACTGAAATGTAAAACTTGCGTAAGTCTATATACTGGCTAATTCAAACTACAAATCAGAAAACAATAACGGCGAGCACTATTGTTTTACATTTTCTGTTTGACTGAATAATTAAATTTGAAAGAATATTCTGTACTGTTCATCACAAAAAATTGACATTTGTAAATTTGTTTATTAATTTTCCTTCATATAACATATACTTACATGATTGCTACTCATTTCTCTTTCAACTTTTATTACAATTTTCATACAACTATAAATACTACTATCAAACTTAATTACTATCCTGTTACTAAAAATACTTGTACCGGTTTATTGTTTTTGACTTTTTTTTCTTTAGGTTTTGGCCTATACGTTAGTATTTTGCCATATGTCAAGTAGAAATTTACATAAAATTTTATATCAATTTTAATTAATTATAATTAGTCATCAATCATAAGTCGTCAGTAAGTCATGGTAAAGCGGTGGCCTCATTACTCGAGCTCATGTAATGAGATTTGGTGGCAACGAGGATATACACGATACGCTTATTTCTTCATGATTATTTCATTTGCGCACTTTCACTGAACAAAATTGTACAAAATGCCACCAAAAATTTCAAATTTCACTCAATATCAACACGAAATTCAATAATTATTCTCTCTCGATGGCGCCAAAACTCTGTTTTTGACTTCTCAAAAACTTTTAACACAATAGCTAAAATTTTATACAAAACTTAACACATCCAAGATAATTTGAGTCGCCAAAACCGAACTGGTCTGTAAGTGAGGAGCATAAAAATAAAAAAAACGCGTTAAATTGAAAAGTTTCTACATTTTTTCTTTAGTAGAAAATAAACTACACTACATAATACTAGAAATAGAGACAGCGCTAGAAGTAATAGACAAAACCTACAAGAATTCCTTGTAAAGTATTCCATCTTCTATTCTGAAATTTCTATATTTGATAAATTTATTCCATGAAAAATAAAAGAAATTAGAAAATATACGAGATACGACGTGATACGCTGACATTGATAGAAATAAGGCCATTTGAAATAGGCACATCTGCAATGCAAGTGTTATAAAATAAAATTGCATTTCGTATCCCTCCTGCAGCTCACCAAATAAAATTCCTTTGCATTTGCAATGTGTTTTGATGAACTGCACAGATAACATTGTTAAAGGAAATCCGTTACGAAATATAAATTTTGCTATAAAAAAATACATAAAAAATCCTATCCATCACATATAATGAACACTAGTTCCTTCCAGAATATTTAAGTATTCGGCCAACTAGTATTTGAAAGTACATATACACAAATTATAATTGAAATTAGAAAATGTAATAAAGGCTATTTTGAATATTTCAATTACGTATGTAATTTACTTTTGATAACCTTACCTATAATAAATCCATACACATCTATAAAAAAAAGTCGAATTAGTACTTGTAGTGTATGTATTTATTTAGTTAACTTATAACTCAAGATTATATTTAAATATAATACTTATGTAATTTTTGTATAAACTACATTTACATTTGACAAAATTATCAAACAGCTTTAATATTGCCATGCTCATATTTGCTACTCCCTTTTAGCCTCGTCTTTGTTCGTATATTAAAGAAGAAAAGAAAAAGAAAAGAAAAGAAAAAATATTTCCCGCAGAAACTTTTTAAGATATTTAGATAAAAAGTTCGTGTATATTTCTTCTAGACTTCTTTTTTCGACATACAGGCCTCCCAGGCTCCTAACTTATTTTCTCCTAGCATCTCTTTGACATACTTATGATTTTTAACTGACTTCGAAGTCGAGGTTATATTATGTTTGACTCCTATATGTTTAATGTATATTAATAAATTTCTCCGTCGTTTCTAAGCCGATTTTTTTTAATTTAAAAGAACATACTTCGGAGGTACTATCAAGTACAGATCTGATTATGGAATCCCAGGGAAAACGAGGAAATAGTTAAATATTTATGAACCTAGACGACTAACTTATTGAAATCACAGTCGGAACCATTAATTAAATTCTCATTTTAAAACTTTGTGAGTGGCAAAAAGTTTAATTTATTCTGACCCGAGGTTTTTAACTACCTTCGTGTCAAATTTGTGTCGAGAACATATATATTTATACAACAAACTTCACAAAGGACAGGTCGTCAGTTTGTCATTTTACATGATTACTCAGACACCTGGACGGATAAAAATAAATCTTCTGCTGGAAACTTACAAATGTACCTACATCTACAGCAGTAGCATCTGATCATGTCAGAATCTCTTAAGCACTTGAGAAGTCGAAAGAACTCTCCAAATGTTATAGACAAAATTTAAGAGATCAATTTTAATATAGACGTGTTCGTTTTTATAAGAGACGACTTTTCCATAGAGCTATGAGTCGAAATATAAAAAAAACTTGGATTGTAATGCATTTTAAGTCGGTGTTGTATTATTATAATAAATATATCCAGATAGATACCAACATTCAGAGCCCTTATAACGAGTTTACGGCTTGTCAAGTTTACTGTACTCGCTACCTTTTCTGTAAATTATTTGTATGAAAACTTTAAACAGCGCCTCTATCGGTAACTAAGAGAAACACATTTTTAGATCAAAAGTGTCATACATTTCGACGTGTAGCTTACCGAAAGTAATCTATACCAACAAACCATAAGGAGTTTTGGCGCCATTGTTACTCAAGTGATATGACTTTGACTTATGACTTATGACTTACCACTTATGACCTGAAATGACTTATAACTGTTAAAAAGAATTTACATATACGGAAGACGTGGCAGCGTGGCCTAAAGATATTAGCCGGCCCAAAAAAGTGGCAAATTAACTTAACTTACCATAAGTTTATGGCTTTTCAACTTCACTATACTCGCTAGTGTCTACGTACATTATTTGTATAAAAACTTTGAACTTTTTCCACCACATTTTTAGGAATCATTGTACATAAAAAGTTACAATGGGGCCCGCACATTGCAAAACTTGCCATCAAATTGAGCTCAGCAGCTTACGCTGTTAAGAAAATAAGGCAGTTAACAGATGTCGACACTGCTAGAATTGTGTATTTTAGTTATTTCCACAGCATCATGTCTTATGGCATTCTACTCTGGGGAAGCTCGGCCGAGGTAAACACAATATTTGTCTTGCAAAAGAGGGCTATACGGGCAATTTATAATTTAGGCACAAGAGTTTCCCTCAGGGAAAAGTTTAAAGAAATAAAAATTCTAACTGTGACTTCTCAATATATTTTTGAAAATTTGATATATGGCTATAAAAAAAGATAAAAAAGTAAAAGTTTGTTTAAGAAAAATTGTGATGTACATGCTGTAAACACAAGGAATAAAAACAATCTTGTTGTGCATAAGTCTCGTCTCCACAGAATTAGTTATTCTTTCATGGGCC
>NJDC01006863.1:23921-45565 GCA_002245475.1 Calephelis virginiensis | reverse complement strand
CAATACCAACATTACTCAAGTTGCTTAACTCTAAAAGCGTCGCTATGTTGCATAATGTTGTCTATTGAGCAGGCTGAAGCAACATTGCTTGTTTACTGAGTAAAGTTTGGGCCTCGTGCCTATAAACGGGTTACCATTGCGTGTTATCACCTCTCAACATTTATTGTGATTGTCACCTCAAACATAATTTCCTTTTAATGAAAATTCCAACTATACCAGGGACGGACTAAGCAAAGGTAAAAACAATTAAACAGGTATGTGTCGTCTGATAAAAAATTACACATAATTTCAAACATAAATAATCGCCTCTGTGGTCTAGCGGTCCGAGTGTTGGACTTGACTGCATGAAGTCCCGGGTTCGAATCCCGGGTTGGCCAACACAAAGAAAATTGGATTTTTCCAATTTTCTAATAAAAAAAAGGTTGGTCGGGATTGGATATGTGCCCGGTTGGCGATAGGCTTGCCACTTATCACATTGTGGGATTTAGTGTCTTCAGCTAGTCGTGGGTACCTTGGTTATACCTCTGCCTACCTCTTCGGGGACATGGACGTGAAGATACTAACTAACTAACTAATATAAATAATCAAAATTCCAGTCCTGACTTCCTTTGATTTGGTTGAATCTTTGATGTATTCTTTAAAGTGAACAACTTATCCAAATCGGTCCATTTATAACAAAGTAATGTCCGATCATTGTAACAATCTCTCTGTAAATTTACGATTTAGCTCCGGATACCTTCGTCAGATTCTTACATGTTGTAGGCATCTTAAATTATTTCCTAAGAAATAAGCAATCCAGAAAAGATTACCCCCTGAATTCGGGAACATACAGACATATGTACACAACTGCAAAACAGAACCTCGTCTTGTCAAATCGGTTCAATAGGTCGATGTAGTCCGATCGAAGAAAATTATAATGACTTGTAGAGATTAAACAAAAGAAATTCTTGCACTTATTATGTGAAATTTAGCATATTGTGATCGACTGCCATGATAATATGTGTCAAATATAATCATAATCGTATGTTTTTGCTTATTAAGCAAATATCGCGCGATTATTGCCATCACTCGGCTATTGCAAGTTACGTAATAGCCTTGCAGGTCGTTTGATTAGCATAACTCTGGAGTCTAGACCAAAAAAACTCCGATCCGATCAGTTGGACAAAGCTTTCTAGTCCCGCGGTCTCAGGATTTATTGTCGCCTATTTGTTGCACCTTAGTTATAGGTTATCTGATACTAGTGTTTTATTTATTTGTCTTTTCGTATAATACAGACACATTTTTATTTGACAACCTACACATATTGAATCTAACCCCAAAGCAAAGTAAGCATATACTACGTATGCTTGTATTATGAATATCAATCAACATTGACATGAGACATTATTATAACGTAATGATCATGATTAAAGTGCAATAAAACTGCAAAAAAACCTACTTTGATTTTAATGTAATGTTGTCTAAGTTCACAAAAAATAGAGGAATATCTGCAAAAAATATGTATCTATTTTTATCATCATCATATCTAGACTTATTGCTAATAAGACCACCTGACTAGGTGGTAGAGTTTCGCAGCGACTCACCCGGATTGGTACTTAGCTATTCCTGCCGCCATAACGTCATGACGTGTTCCGGTTCGGAGGGTAAGGTAGCCGGTAAACTAACTTCTGCTCTAGGCCTAACATCCCAGCCTCAGGTCGGCAACGCACCATTAGCACCTTTGGTAGAGACACCAACACGAGGCGGCAGGAATTTCTTACCATCAGGAAATCCATCCGCTTGTTTGCCTTCCAATATCATAAAAAAACCTCAAAAGTACGCTGTATCAAACAAAAAAAATTATCCGAAATGACGGAAAAATCGATTAACATACGTAAAAATATAGAAGTCGAATAAATGAGATCCTCTTTTTTTAATTCGGTTAAAAATCTGTAATATTACATTACGGGTGAACGCTTTCGGTGGAGGAGCATCTTTATGTGTTTAAAAATGTGATCCAACTTTCGATTCGGTATCTCCGGAACTAATTTGTAAACGTTGCAATTAAACAGAGAAGTTTATAGACATACATAAGTGTTAAAATAGTTACATATTGCATCATTATAGATTATATCTGACCTTTACAAAAACACTGGACGGATCGCATCTGTAAATAAATTTTGCTAAGTCACTAAGAATAATTTAAAAAAAAACTTTTAAAAAAATATATTTAAAAAAACTAGTTTTTATATTTACGTCGTGTTAGGTAGTACAGTATTCACTAATCTGTTTTTGATTTAAATAAAACAATGAATGTTACATGAAATGATAAAACATTAGAATATAAATAATGTGGATGGATGTAGGTACCCGGGGAGACCTAGGTTGACATTCCACGATCAAACCGCTCGGGTATTATCGGTGTCAAAAGTCTCGGATACCAGTGTGTTTGTATGAAATTGTGGAGGAAACCAGAAAGGTCTGCGAAGCTGTGCCTACCACGTAAGAGGCTTGTCGTGAAGATATTCAAATTCAGATATCTTTATTCTACTTTTTAACTGTTCGATGGCAAGTGCAATAGTCGAAGGACTGTGACGCAGCTACTAACGGCACCTTCGTATAAAAGCAATTACCCACTTATCTCTATTTCGTGAAAATATATTTAATATAAACAAAATAACAAACAAAAACACTGTTGCAAAATATTTAGTTAAAACTAAACATTTTGTAACATTTTTTTAGTTGTGTATAATATTTATTACAAGTATTTGTGTTCGTGTGTGCGATGAATCTATGTGTGTTCCGTACACACATATTTATGTGTATATGTGTACTTGTGCCAATGTGTTTGTAAGTAAGTATACGATAAAAGCTTCAAATACTTATAGTTTATAAAATTCGTATTTAACATTACTGATTCCCAGTAGCCAAAAGGTCATATCACCATAACTCTGGTTTTGTAACCACCAGCTGAGTAAAACTCGGTAACCACTTCACTTGAAACCAGCAACTGAGTAAGCCTCAGCCATTCCATAATTTTCTTTTCGGTCATGACTCCAAAGTAGTCCTATATCATCGTTGATTATGTCGTCGAGCTACTAGAAAATTTACAATGCATAACTCAAACACCACAAACATCTTCATGAAATGTGTATGAGACCGCCTCGATTTCATAGCCTTCCTTCAAAAAAAGTTTTATCAAAATCGGTTCATTAGTAACAGCGGAATAAAAAAAACAATAATAACATTAACATAAGTTAAAAGTGGCCGTTATGTAAATAATGATACCTCATGAGATGATAAGGATAATCATAATAACAGCCATGAAATCTGGTCAGTAAGATCGTGTTATTGAGCACACACTGTCTGAATTTCGGAAATTCTACCTCTTAAGGAGTTGAAATAGGGGTTGAAAGTTTGGAAGACCTTAATTTTTAAGTCAGAAACGTAAAAGTTAATTTTGGGCTAGGTACTTATTAAAAATGAGTCGATATGTATTAAAGCGTTTCTGGAAATTCTACCCCTAAGGGGGTGAAATAAGTTTTGAAAGTTTACATGAAAGTCATTGGGCTATAACTAGTAAACATATTAACTGCTACGCGAGCAAAGCCGCGGGGAAAAAGCTTGTACTATGTAAATACATATAGATAGATAACTTAACGTCGAAAAAATTCTGGATATTGAATATAATCTCTGTTCTTCATAACCATTATCTGACGTTGTTTATGTTCAAATGGTAATAGAGTATGCGAATGGAGCCGTAAATGCATGGGATACCTCGGATACTAATGGTAACGATGTATCGAACACAAAAGCAGGAAACAACCATTTGTAAACAATGGTTGTTTCGCAAATATACATTTTATTTATATTGTACTCAGAGAATTATATCCTACTAGTTTGCAGGCTGTTTGGCTAAATCTATAATTAATGGGTAAATCTTCCAGTTTTTGATACATCGGACATCACTATTAATGTTATAAATGCAAAAATGTGTATGTGACTTTTTATATTCAAGTCAAAACGGAAACTCTTTGAATGAATTAAAACATACAAAGAGGTTAGAGCTCAGAATAGGATATGTATTGTATTAGGAGCTAAATTATTTCAAAATGGCTCGTATAATTTTTAATGATAACTAAGGGTGAGGTCACATTGATGCGTTGCGCTGCGTTGCGTCGCGTCGTAGCAACGATAGCACATAAGGCGCTAGATATACGGAAAAAGGAGCAAAAACGACGCTGCGACGACGCAACGCGCTAATTGTGCCTCGCTCTAATAGTGAACAAACTGGCTAGGCGGCTTCCCTGGTTGTTGGAGGCAACTACTATCAACTTTTAGCAGATAATAGCAATGTATGCTAAGTCAGCTAGTTCGAAATAATTGATATAAATTTAATATGGGTTTTTAAAGAAAAAGGTTAACAATCCAGAGAACTACAAGCTCTCGTTGCGTCGTGCCGGTTCTTTGTGTAGAATAGGTCTTCCTGCTTGGCAGCTCGTAAAAGGTTGCGTAGATTAAATGGTCACTAAAAATACTACTTGCCCGGGTGGGAACTGGGGATCCATCATCTTACTTATTCCTTCTGCTATAACGAATAGTAAGCTCCGGTCCAAAATGTTGGATTACCGGTGAGCTTGCCCATTTCTATAGGTCAAGGTCATCTCTTCTTATTGGAAGATCCATTTTCCTATTTACAGTAACTTCATAAAAAGTGCATAATGTCAAACAATCGAATTGAATCTAATTATCGTGAAAAAAACCAAGTTTATAAATTTTGTCAGCTTAGAATAGATACGAATTTCATACAAACTTTCATTCCCCTTTCCTTTCCTCCTCCTTTCCTTTCGGGGTTGAATTAAAAAAAAATAGCTAAAGGCAAATCAAATTTCATCAAAATCAGCTAAGCGGTTAAGCCGTGAAAGAGCAGCAGACAGACACTCACATTTATAATATTAGTATGACTATGAGTTCACAGATTAAGTCGAGATACCACTCAAGAGATTAACTGAATTACTTAAGATCAAATTTTGTAGACACCCTACCCTAATAAACCCAATACTGAAAGACAAATATGTGGAAGTTCACAATGCTTCTAGTTGAGATCCATTTATCATCGGTAATGTACAAGTGCCAGGTGCTCTAGATTTGTTTTGTAACAGCGTCACATATATATAACCCCAAGACTATTTAACTAAGATTGAAAGTTTGGAGAAGCCTTAACCAAATTGTATGTTAGTGATCTCAAAGCTCTTAGCATCTTTTGTAACTAGCTGACCCGGTGAAATTTGTTCCAAACATAGACAAATAATAATAAATTTCGTCAAGATCGGTTCAATAGATTCAAAGTACCGAAAACAGACGAGCAGTACCTAATACAGACAGACAATATTAAAAAATCAAAATGTGGTTTGCTAAATTTTTTGTAACATATTTAAGTACAGAAGTCATTCTTCAACAGTTATGTCACGTGTAAACAGGTCGCAAGATAGTAATGTTAGCCTCACCGAACCCCCTCGCAAGAATAAATGCAAAGACAGCATTTATCCTATTCACAAGGATTTTAGGTTGCGTGTGAACCGAGAAGACAGTTATAAAACGTAAAAGTTTTACTCGTAACTTATGGATTCATTCGATTCGAGCATACAACTCTGTTCAGTCGTTTTAAATATACAGTTGTACCTAATTGTACAATTGTAATAAATCTTGTATTTTTTTTAAATAAGTTTTAGTAATAAATTTTATATTTTTAAAAAGCCGTTTCTTGCTTCCACAAACTTGACCAGATTTTATAATTCGTTTTGTAAACACAAATAGATTTATAAAATCTTGCGACCAGATCAGCAAATATAAACAGCTCTCTTCAAATCAGCTTAGGATATTGATCCTTTGAAAATACGCTACTCATGTAAATCTGTAGAAAAGTGATTTCTGTACATTTCAGATGTCTGAAAAATTGCTGCAGGCGACTAAAATGTAGCAGCACAATACATTTCGTCATTTTTAAACGAACGAACCTATCGCAACTTGACTAATAGTTACTTTATGTTCCGAGGAAGATTATAGGATACTTTTTACAGTTCAGTTAAGAATTTTGCGTCTAAGAGGGGAAAAGTGAAAGTATAAATTAGTCTATAACGCATTAGTCCGAAGTTTGCTGGGTCTGCTAGTTTAAACTATAGATTTGAATAAGTCCGTTGATAAATAAAACATATTAAGCCTTGACTGTTGTAATAAACCTGACTTAGTTTTGTATACACGTTCTGTCAAAAAAGTATCGGGAATGGATTATTTGCTTATGGTTCCAAATTCAAATTTTTGTTTTTTTTTTTGTTACATTTGCACATTTTTCCATTTTGGTGCGAATTTTGAATTGCATCTGTTATTTATATTAAATAAAGAGCCCTCACCATGAATTTACGGATTGTCAAATTTACTGTACTTGCTACCGTCTCTGTAAATTGTTTGTATGGAAACTTTCAACAGCGCCTCTATTGGTAACTAAAAGAAACAAGTCTTTAAACCAACAGCGTCATAGATTTCGACACGTAACTTACGGAACGTAATCAATACCAACTCATGGTAAAGGGTCAGTGCTGTAAGCTGTCTATAGTTATGTCATATTTAGTGTGTATTTCTAATTTCATAATGGCCACCAAGACAAACGCAATTTCGTGTTCAAAGCCAATGAAAATGTTACAGAAGGCTGACGGTGAATCGGCCTTTAACAAAAACTCGCGCTATGTCGTGGTACAAAGCGGTTGGTAAAAAGCGGTCAAAATGTGTTGGAAGATTTGAAGAACGTCTAACGTTAAGAACGAAACAGCGACTGAAAATCTTCATTCAAATTTGAGAATGATTATTTTAACTAATAATTTCCCAAAAGACCTACAAAACTCAATCGCATGAGAGTCGCTGAGGACATGCTACAATTAGTCAGATTCGACACAACATTCATGAAACGCATTGTCACTGGTGACAAAACTTGAGTTTATAAGTGCGAAAGATAATTCTAAGATTTTGTATCACGATAATGCACCTTCGCACAAAGCCGTGAAGATACTAATTTTTGAAAAAAACACTCAACAAATACCATCAAGCAACCACATGACTTCTTTCTTTTTCCTAAACTGAAACTACTACTTCATCCGTTTTCAATCAGTAAGACATAAAAGAAAAGACAAACATCCAAGAACAAAAAAACAACGTTTGAAAAATGTTTGATGATTAGATTATTCCTTAGCGTAAGTGTATCTTTTCTGAATGAGTATTGTTTGGAGTCTAGCGGTTCAGGTGTTGGACTTGACTTCTAGAGGCCCCGGGTTCGATTCCCGGTTCGTGCAATAAAAAGAAAAATGTGGTTTTTCCACTTTTCTATTAAAAAATGTTGCTCGGGATTGGATACGTGCCCGGTTGGCGATAGGCTTGCACCTATCACATTGTGCGACTTAGTGTCTTAGGCTAGTCGTGGGTGCAATAGTTGTATCTCTGGCTACCTCTTCGGGGATGTGGGCGTGAAGAAAAAGACAGAGTTTTTTTATTATTGATCCTTTTCCGACTTTACAGAGTAGTATATGCATAGATGTAAGATATGTCTTCTACTGTTTAATTCTTGTCCAAGTTTATTATAATGAGTTCAACGCACCAATTCTACTTATATGTAAATTTAATTCCAGTCTCGATTTATCAAAAATACAGTCATTATATAACGGTATCTCTTTCCAGCATGTTGTTACTAATGTATAATTTTTGAATAATTAATTTACATTTTAACGTTATTTTAAATATATTTAAAACAGATTGAATTTCATTCAAGTTAACATATTTCAATTAAATATCTAAATTTTAGACAAAAATAATTTTTAAACAAGTTTTTTACCTTAGAACCGAATAACGGCACTATCAAAAAAAGTGCGGCCTCGTAGACTCAAATATGATTATTTTATTTTCTCAATAGGTATATATCTACTCGCCGAGCAAAAACTGTTCGAGTTACAGGCATACAATTTGGTAAATAAGGTCGTTTCATTGAGTGACGCCAAGGACAGAATTTTGGAAAAGGGGAATAAAACAGGGATTAAAAATTTGTACGGAGGATGGTCAATTTTTTAAGTTAGAAGAGAAAGTAAGTTAGAAACTTTATTTATATAAGATATTTTATATACATTAAAAAATGAGTAAATACGTATTTAAACGTTTCTGGAAATTCTACCCCTAAGGCAGTGAAATAGGGGTTGAAAGTTTATATGAAAGTCCTTACTAATAGGCTATAATCAGTATTGTATTTACTGTTATGTAATAGCTAGTATAATATAAAAATAAATCGCTAAATGTGTTGCTAAGCGTATTATTTCCGGACGACTGGACCGATTTGGCTAATTCTTTTTTTTATTGTGTTACTTGTTGTCAGGACAAGGTTTTTATGATTAGAAACTGGGAAAATTGCAGAGAAAAACAATACTTTATTTTTTCCCATACAAACAAAGTTCGCCGGGACAACTAGTGTGACTATAAAAACCCGTATGTTACCAAATCTATTTTATGTTGCAAATAGATAAGAAATGGTTTTTTTCATGAATAACATTAAAACTCTTACCGTCTTATTAATAAACAAGGCGTAAAGTACGCCAAGGTTCATCCTGGTATTAAAGTCTTTATTACAATGTTATACAGTCTACAATATCAACTTAATTTTACTCCTTCGCTAGTCCATCTTTATTAATGAGGCAGTGTACGACCGTCGTATGTTATTCGCACCAAAGATCGTGTGTCGCTACATTATGACCAGGTTCTTAGGCTATGTGTCCAAGTACGCAGACCTTGGCTCGGGTTCAGTTCTCGACTTGTGATAAAGATTTAGATGTCTGCATTTCCGAGTCTGTGTGTTTATTAAATGTATTCTGGTATCTATTTAAGTATTTCTATGTATTAGTATTGTTGACTAACACCCATAACACAAGCATATAATTTGCTTACATTGTGGTTAGATTCAATTTGTGTGACTTGTCTAAGGATATTTATTTATTTATTTATGGATATGGATGTTATGAATTGAGTCTGGACCTGAAGATGGACATTCCATTCCGTCACCGAATACCAGGGAAATTAAGGAAATTAAGAGTAGCTCCTACTCCAGCTGCCATAAGACATATTTCGATCTAGAGAGTATGGTAGCCGGTAGACATGCACAACTAGCCTAACACCTTGGCCACAAAACATGTGCCCCCTTACTAATAAAACTTACGCGCCCGTTGATCTGGTACTTCATTTTTTGTTAGTAAAAAGGGGAATGATGTCTATAGGCGATGGTTACCTTAATACAGATAATATAACAGACAGATAATACAGAAGAGCCGTGTTCTCATTCGCTATGTTATTACATGAATAAACCTTGTTAGGATAGAGTATTTACGGTTTTCATACAAACTTGCATCCCCTATTAAAGTCCTTTGGAAATTGATTTTTGAAAAAGAAGCCTTATTTTGAACTGGGACTTTCAACTGTATGCTTATTAAATTTAATGGAATCCTCTCCAGTCGGTTAGCCGAGAAAACGTAACACATAGATAGACTTTCGTTTTTGTAATATTAGCGTAGACGGGAAAACACTCTTACATTTTTTATTTTTAAATGTTTATCACAAAAATGAATTAGAATGACCTATGTTATCTTGTGGTCTAGTGTTGGCGTTGACTATGGCCTGAGATCTCGGGTTCGATAACGAGGCAACTTAATTTTTTCCATTTCGAATAAATACAACATTGCCCTGGGATATGGGTATGTGCCCGGTAGGCTATAGGTTTGCCAATGATAACATTGTGTGATTCAGTACATTTAAAACCACCAAAATTGACAAATACATACACACATATCTTCACGCCAAGTCCTTTACGGGGTAGGCAGAGAGTATCGAGTGCCAGACCTCACGATCCTGACAAACCAGTCTTGCTTCCTTCACATTCATAACCAGGAAGACTTAGGTATATTGGTAAATACATGAATTATCTCTTTCACCCTAAGGTTGTCTGGCAAAGATCGCTCCAAATATCGCTTTAGAACACCTTTGGGTATCTTAAGTTAAATATTATACCACATGTGTAACAGTGTTTTAAATTGTAATTGTTGAAGCATAATAATGTATTAGGTGTTTGCGCCTGCGATAGCCCACAGTCCTTAAATTGGCCCAGTTTAAATTACTACCATGTTCCGTAGATAGTAATTTAAACTCTTTCAAACTTTAAAAAATACACTGGGCCATCTTATTCACATGTACCTTATTCATTCATTCATTTATTTCTTTTTGAATTTATTTATTCAATCATTCAAGCATTCAATTCAGCATTAAAATGGCAAATGCTACAACTTAATTTATGGATGCTTAAGAAAAATACAATATTAATAATATAAACTGTTGTTTATTAATCTAAAATATTTACAACATTTTATAAATAATGCATTGTTGTTAATATTTCAGATTATTAACTTACGTTACTTTACTTTTACTCTCATTCATATTTTAAAGCTTATTATAATGATAATTATGATAACAAATTCCTGAAAGTGGAACACTTTTAGTACTCCAAAGTGACGTATTTTATACGGTAGTGTGCTCCCGTGTTCAATTCTTAGTTTAGACACAGTATAAGTAATACTACAACTTAAGCTCTTTCGTTCTTTTTTAACTGTAGCTTTTTGTAATATTTGGATTTTTTAATAAAAAAAAGTATCTTCACGCCCATACCCCCAAAGAGGGATAACCTGCTTACAACCAGGGCACCCACGACTAGACGAAGACACTAAGTCCCACAATGTGATAGGTGGCAAGCCTATCGCCAACCGGGCACATATCCGACCCCGGGCAACGTTATTTTTAATAGAAAATGGAAAATAAAATAAAAACTTTTTTTACTTTTTTTTAAAATGGAAAATACATATTTTTTAATACCCGACCTGGGTATCTAACCGGGGACCTTAAGATGTCAAGTCCGACACCAGACCGCAAGGCTACAGAGGCAATTTTTTAATTTTAATATTTGGATAATTACCATATTCATTTAGTAGGTTCATCTATACATGTTAACCAAATTGTAAACATAAAATCTTCTGCCTCGAAACATATCTACATTGTTTTGGATAGACTTCGAAAATATAGAATTATATTTATTACCACGGGAGAGTTAAACTATAATTCGCGAGCAAAACCGAGAGGAATAACGTATTTTAATGAGAAATTGTAAAAAAAAACAATTCTGATATTCAAAATACCGTAAAAAAAAACATTGAGTCGCACGCCGAGAATTTTGGGAAAACTCAAAACTTGAATATTTGCGTTGTGATTTTTTTGTAATTATCAAAGTTGTAGCAGTACTACAATTTATGTGGTAAAATACAATATTCATTTTAATGATATTGTATAAGACCAAACAAATTTATCTATCGCTATCTTAAAGCTACCTCACAGCATGCACATACTGGCCGGCGAAACCTTTAATCACAGTATGAAATACGGTGACAACATGCTGTGGTTTTACTCTGCCTCCGTCTTACGAATTTTCGATCACAAGTTTTCAATTCAAACATTACAATTTGGTAAGTTACAGGACGTTCAGAACGTTCTGGACCCCGAAATATATATTCTAACGCACCACAGAAAACTTTGTTGAAATTGCAAGGAATACTTAATATGTGTAATCCATATATTTGATTATCCTATAATTTCAGATACTGATAATTTAATTCCTTTTCCCGCTTCCGAACCTAGGCCTCAATTAATCTAAGCTCAGATAATTTAAAAAAACAAGAGATTTTGCATACGGACGATAGTTTCCTGCATTTACGGTTATATGAACAAATCGGAAATATATCAAAATTCGCTCGTCGCAAGTAACTTATGGAAATATATCTAATGTCCTTAATTTCAAACAAGCTACTACAGTAACGGATTGCGATTCGTCGATTATATCAACCGGACAGAAATGTCGTAACTGAAGAATGCGATAAAAAGAAACAAAGTCCACGACGGAAATGTCATTAGCCTTGTTATGACACTAATGTAATTTGTTATAATATTATTCAAACAGCTCCCATCGCCGGTTCGTGGAAGCATTACCTGCTGAATAATTAATCTTTCGTATTTACAACAGAAAATTCGTAACACATTCAATAACGATAGATCATTTATGGTTTATTTAATGGTAAACGGGCTGTAGCTTTAAATAGCAATATTTTCACAAATTTTAATTAAAATTTTCGCGCTATCGAGAGATAGATAGCTATCTTTAAGTTTAAGAACTATAGTTTTTTTAGTAGTTTAGTTTAGTTTAGTTAGTTTAGTTTGTATGTTTTTCATAATTTTTGAATTTCATGTATATATATTTCTCATGTTCGTGTGTAAACGACTGGAGCGATTTTGATTATTTTTTTTGTTTGTTTTCAAGGGGATTCGAGAATGGTTTAGATTCACAATTTGGGCCACTGTAAAAAAAAATATTTTTTTTATTTGCAAGTATACGTTCATTTTGAAATGTTGTACATTGGATCCGACAGACTGAGCTACTATCGGAGCATTTAATATTATATAGTGGCTGTCAATGTCAATCGCTACGAAGTTGGCTGGGTCGACTAGTATTGAATAAGATTTTGGTGGCATTTTTTACTATTTTATACAGTTAAAATGCGCAATTTAAGAATTCATAAAGCGAATAGTTTGTAATGTATTTTCTCGTTGCTGCTATATTTCACTTAATGAGTTTAAGAAAGGAAGTTACCACTTAACGCCAAGACCCTTACAACGGCAGATGTTAACTCCCGTGCATAAAATTCGGACCGCAACATGACAGTCATAATGGCGTCAGGCAGTGGATTCCTACCCTGGCCAGTTGCAGCACATTCTACCACCAGTGAACCATTAGTATGTATGTATATAATCTCGGAAACTCACTGGATTTCAGTAAAAGAACCAAATATATTTAAATCGCAGGCCCACCCATAAGCAGCAGCTAGTTATACATGAGAGAAAATATCAATACCTGTAGATAAACAACGTATAAGTAGTCTGAAGTTAACGGCGCTGAGAAAATATATACTAAGAAACTCAATGTTCCCATATTACGGTAAAAGAAAGAGTAATCTGTCCAAAGTAAGTGCAGCTTATATCATCTTAACGTAAGAGCCCAAGCAAGTAATGTACTACCTGAATGAGCTTATATGTTGACTTAATGTCATATAAAGCCACATGTTTTTATTTAGCTTATAAATTATGTAATAGCAGCTGTGATACTTAGAAATGGGTGTGACAAATAGAGTTAAAAACTTAAGGCCTACACTTATATAATACTCATATAATCACGAAAACATTGTCTTAACTATGAATATAGTCTTTCATTTTCAAATGTTTGTTAACCTTACTTATTTTTTATAAGCCTTTTTATAAAATTATTAACAAAACACATAGAAAGAATTAGCAAAATCCTTACATCTAAAATGGCTAAAGGTAAAAGATATTAATTTTATTTTTTTTACTAGCCGACCCTACTAATAGCGGTTTCTGTTAGATAGATGGTAATTTTGCCGTAAGAGCCTAACAAAACAAACAGACAGATTTTGCTTTCACGTATTGATATGATACAATTTTATTAATACTTCATTACTTATTTATTATCTTATTTTCTACTTCTTTTTGTTTGTTTTTTATGATATTGGAAGGCAAACAAGCAGACGAATTTCCTGATGGTAAAAAATTCAGGCCGCCTAGAGACACCAAAGGTGATAATGGTGCGTTGCCAACCTGAGGCCGGGATGTTAGGCCCCGAGCAAACGTAAGTTAACCGGCTATCTTACCCTCCAAACCGGAACACATCATGACGTTATGGCGGCAGGAATAGGTAAGGTGGTGGTACTTAATTGTTATCTTAATATAATATAATACATTACCTTAAAAACTCTTACTTCTTACTACTTAACGGAATATGTTTCCTCCAACCTGAAACAAAAAAAGCAAAATTTTCATATTGTGTATTTTTTTTCTATTAGGCAATAAAGATCACTTTTATTTACTTTTATTGTATAACATTTATTTATTTATTGTATTAGGCACTCACTCTAGTTGATACTAGTCTACTTTTGCTACCACAATATCATTGCTCAGCAATGTTGTATTCCTATTTAAAAGGTAATACACCCGATTAACTTATTTAAGGTTTGAGATTGAAACTATAGGTTAACAATATATGTTATTATATAATATATGTTTGGTTCTCAGAACTACCACGAGATTTCTTACTACGAAATCTATCTGCTTCTTTGCTTTTTCGTACTATAAAAACGCATGTTTGCATGTTTATGATGCTACTAAAATTTAGCAGACATCCTTATTTCATTTATTTTTGACTAGCGGCCTGCCCCGGCTTCGCACGGGTATAAAATATACACATAAACCTTTATCTTCAATCACTTTATCTATTAAAAAACCGCATCAAAATCCGTTGCATAACTTTAAAAATTTAAGCATATAAATGGACATAGGGACAGAGGAAGTGACTTTGTTTTATACTATGTAATGATAGCGATGTGGGAAAACAGCGATCAAGCATACATGATTTTTCAGACACGAAATTTGCAATAATAGCTTATTAGCCCTTAATTCTTAATTCAGGCAACAAAAAGAAAATTTGGTTTTTCCAATTTTTAAAAAAAAAACTCGTTGCTCGGGATTGGAAACGTTCTCGATTGGCGATAGGCTTCCATTGTGGGACTTAGTGTCTTAGGCTAGTCGTGGGTACCCTGGTTGTGCCTCTGTCAACCTCTTCGGGAATATGGACGTGGAGATACCTTTTATTTCTTACATCTAAATACCCCACAGACTCCAGTCTCCATAGAGAAAGTATAAGTCAACGAATCATAAATAAAAAATCCAAGGTAATTTTGCTTTAGACAACAAAAAACGACCTTAGGGTATAGGCGACAATTTATGTATTTGGAACTAAGGTACTCGTACTTTATAGGGAAACTTATGTAAAAAAATATATATAAAATCAATGTATACTCGTACGAACAGTATAAAAACAAAAAACATGTAATATCTAAACTCTAACAATATTGTATATATCAAACTGTTCTTATCTTGTCTCTTGTCCTTCTTTGACGTCGTAAAGTTATGGTTTATTTTTTATATATGGCGATATAAACCGACTGACTACCTGGACTGATATAGGGATGTTATGATGATGATGGGATGTTAGGCCTCGAGCAAAAGTAAGTTTACTAAAAAGTAACTCTACCACCTAGTATTTTCTGGTTTTGGTGACATTATTTATAATTTTGTTCAGTTAAAATGCACAAGTAGTGTACCTATTCATTAAGAATTTTTAACCGGCTCTAGAAACGGAGGTAAAACCCAGCGAATTTGACGTTTCTTTTTTAGAAAGATATGTCAAGATTTCAAGGTGGTCCCATATTAATTGATGAGGTTGTCAAAACAAGCGAAAAACATATGCGTTATTAAATATCATTCAAAAACTACTACACTACTTGAAATTTAGGTAGGGCCATTTTGAAAACATTTGGCATCTTTTGAAAAAATAATTATCAAAAACTTGATTAATGGCAAATGCTCACGCTCATGCCAAACACTTAAAAGGTAGTGCTCGTGCATGCTCGTTAATAAAGTAACTTACCAATGCATATTTTAAGTTGTTACTGAATCGAAATAACGTGACACTTGAATAGTACTGTTTCGTTTTTGTACCTCATTCGAACAAAGTATTTCAACAACTCTCATAGTCCAATTACTTTGCTCCAGTCAACCGTATCGAAATAATTACATAATTTTTCTGAATGTAATCAATAGAATTTTTTGTCCCGTTAAATTTTATTAAACTTTTATTCGTTTAAACATTATTTATCTGTTAAATTTTCTTTTTAAAACGCTTTTATTAACATCATAGGTATCTACGTGCTTATTGGTTAAATTAATATTATCACTTTATTTATGTTTTTTTTATGTTATAGGAAGGCAAACAAGCAGACGGATTTCCTGATGGTAAGAAATTGACGCCGCCTAGAGACACCAAAGGTGGTGTTGGCAATGGTGCGTCGCCAACCTGAGGTCAGGATGTTAGGCCTCGAGCAAAAGTAAGTTTACCGGCTGCCTTACCCTCCGAACCGGAACAAGTCGTGACGTTATGGCGGCAGGAATAGGTAAGGCGGTGGTACCAATTCGGGCGAGTCGCTGAGAAACTCTACCACCTAATCAGATGTCACGGTGTTAATGATGATAGGCCTATGCTCGCCTTTTACGAGCTGCCTGGCAAGAAAGGCAGATGATCTATTCTGCAAAGGAGCCCGGACCAACACGGGGAAATGTATTAATTTTTTTCTTCGCCCACGTGTTAAAACTATTTAGTTCTATTTTAAAAACTCATCAAGATCAGCTCATAATATAGGTAAACCTTTTGAAGTTATACTTCTTTTGGCACGTTAGTAAAAAATTATGAGGGTAAATTTTTACGAAGCGCGCGCACATCGTCACGAAAAACCGACATGATGAGCTATAGATAACATTTTAGTTTTTAAAAAGATTTTTATCTTATTACGCCGAAGAAGTATAACTTCTAACGCGTGTACATAAGAACACACACACACTTTTTTTAAATAAAAACGAATCTTCAAGTGTGTTGCTGAAAACTCTAGAACGGATCAACTAATTTAGTAAATTTTATTTTTAACGTTTCAGAATGATTTTTATAAAGAGAAAAGCTGGTGAAATAGCAAAGAAAACAGATAAAACAATAGCAAATTTTTCCCATATAAACTATTACTAGCTGTCACTGTCACTGTCAGTACTAAATTTGGCCGGGTTGGCTAGTATTAAATATAAATAAACCTGTTTAAAGCAGAGTTCATAGTCCCCCCCAATGGTTCGAGCCTTGTCGTGGCTGGGGGGCTGAGTAGCTGGGGTCGAGTCGGGGCCCCGGTGAAACCAATTCGGACCAGGGAGGGCGCTCCTCAGTACCCCTCTCTTGTTTTTTGCGAAAGCGTCGACCACAGCCCCCGTTCCTGGCGAAGGGGAGGACACCGTGGGGTTTTAGTGAGTAGGAGTCTCCGCGTCACTTCCCCGAAAGTGACGGGTATTCATGATGTATTTCCCCACGAAAAAAAAGAGTTCATATAGTGATTTAAATCTTTCATGTTTTTGAACTGTGTAGTTTTGCCACCCGGAATTAAATTAAGTATCAAGTTTCTTTTAAATGGCAGTATCCAGACTTAAAACAACCACTAGAATCCACAACTGTTACAAAATTTATTTGAACTTGTCAATTAGCATAATACATCTTGTGAATTACAGACATTTCTTAAGGTCAAACCTCTTTACATAATCACTACAACTGTGAGATTTTGTATGTTTCTATGTGTGCTTTTTAACATCAAAACTATTCGATCAATTTTATAAGATTTTAGCAAAACATTTGCTTTCTTTTAGAGGAAAAGAATTGTCGCCTCTAACATCTAGTAGTCCGGCGTCGGACTTGACTTCTTGAGGTCTCAGGTTCGATCGAAATAAAGTGTGTATTTTCAGTTTTTTTAATTGCTTGCTACCTATTACATTATGGAACTTACAGTCTTCGGCTAGTTGTGGGTGCCACGGTTGTCTCTGCCTACCTCTTCAGGGATTTAAGCGTGAAGATACTGTTACTTGTTATCTCAACAGATTCTGCGGAAGAGTTACATTATACATTACCTACACGTGAGTGAAGTCGCGTTATCAAATAAATTCTTTTTAAATATGGCCTTTTCTGTTTTTCCCATAACAATTGTAACCATAAAACATAAAGGTATAATTTCGTTGAAATGTTGCATGTTTTCTTTGAAATAAATATAATATGTTACAACCTTAACGTTACAATTATGAATTCGTTCTGTAATTTTATTTTTATTACGAAATTAATATTTTTATGTTACGCTCTACTCATTTCTTACTTAATAATTGTAAATGCGAACATAACGTTATTTTATCGTTTTGTATGACGTCTATGAGGTGTTTTATATTAAAGTATGTTTTTAACCGACTTTTCAAATAGGACGTTATCAATTTGACTGTATGCTCTTTTGTATATTTGTTACGTGATTACTTAGCCGGTACAAATCGATTTTGATAATTGTTTTTGGAGATCATTAGGTATGTACTTTAACCGTTCAAACTACAAAAAAGTCTGGTGTAATGTTATGTCTGATGTGTTTTACCTAACTGTACATACACAAGTCAATCATCACGGATGAAAGAAATCACGTAATATAAAATCAATCAATGGGGTCACGCACCAATCACCACGTACATAATTATATAGGTAATTACAGAGCGTTTCCTCCATCAAACCGTATGACTTATGGCGTCCGGTTCCTATATTCAAGAAACAAGTCCATTTGATTACGGATAGTAGTAGTTTGTAGCAATAGTAAAATATCTAACTACGGTTCCGCATTTTTGGCAGTTGAATCGGAACATTTTTGAAATTGATGAGTAACTACAAATAAACTTTTGGATTACATTTCGTTGATAATAAGAACTGGACACTAGAAGAACGCTTTTGATTTCCAGAAACAAACATTTATTCTTCATCTTCGGAATTCTCTTTAAGTTATATTTAATATTACTAGTGGTCGCCCATTGGTCGAACTTTGACCATAAAAAAATTTTAATATCTTGTTGATAAGAACGCCATCTTTATTTCTCAAGATCAACTACTTTGTTTCCAAACTTTTTAGTGCGTCATCTGGGATCTTTTATCGTTATCATCAATATATTTGTTTGTGTGTGTCAAATGCATGGTAGTGTGGGTAATGTCTCATTTATTGATTTAATGTCCTTTATAAGCATTATTATTGAAAAATACTAGCGTTTTGCACTTCTCCTACACATAAACTTTAAGTGTGCCAAATTTTATGCTCCTGTGTCCGCGCAATTTTCGTAAAAAGAGGTCCAAAGTTTTTGCATCACGTATTAATATATAAATTTTAAGAGGTTTTTTTCTTACTTGTACTTCCTCTATAAGGCTATAGCGTGTAACCTTCCTCAAAACTGAAGTAGACAAATGTAAAAAAAATCCAAAACTGACTGATATGTAAAAACAAACAAAAAGTTTTTTTATTTACATTACATTACATTTTATTAATTTTTGCTACGATATACGACCGCAACAAGCTCACAGCCCCTTCTGATGGTAGAGACAACATTGTCTTATAGACACCATGGGTGTTAGAGGTGTTCAGAATTTTAAATTAATACGCAAGTCTACCGGCTACCCTGTCATTTTGACTGGAACACGACACCGTCATATTGTCGGCAAAAGTAGGTGATAGATGCCAGGGTAGGGTAGCTGCTTAACACTCTAGCTGGCATTGTTGTTAATAACCTATTTAGACTTTGCTTGATCTGTGATCATCATGATCTACCATCTAGGGAAAGAGATGGTCATTCGGCTCTATCCTGTACAAAAATCCGAGCTAAACACGGAGAAGAAATATTTATTGGTAGCCAATTCTTCTGAATTTTATCCCTCTCGGGAACTCCTTCAGTAAGCGGGATAAAAAGTATCCTATAACCTTCTTCGGGACATAAAGTACCTGTCAGCCAAACTTTTTTACCATCGTATTTAAAAATTCGACGATAATCACAACCATGATACAGACAGCCAGACAAACAGACGAAAATCCTAAAAATGATGTAAATATGTTATGCTGCATCTTTTTAATCGCCTGCACTATTTTTTTCATATTTTCAATATACAGAATTCACTTTTCTACAGTTTTATTATAAGTATGGATAACTAGCTGTTTCTCCCTACTTTCTCAACGTAGAATAGTAACGATTTTAATACAAACGTATATATAGTCGTTTACAGTCGAAAAAAAACTACCCTGTATTTGGATTGGGATCCTTAGTATGTATATTAAATTTCATGAAAATCGGTTCAGCGAAATCTGAAGGGTGCGAGGGGTTTCGCATTTATAATATCAGTATGGATTTATGTCTGTAAGGTTACTCTTGAATTTCGACATCTTACAGATTGGAAACTGGAATCTGATATGTCATTTTAGGCACTCTTAAAAACCGTACTAGCGGATTATTAAAACTTAGTTCCATAAAAATTCAAAGTATCCTATAATATATTGTGTATTACTAACAAAATGTTAATAAGTCGCCAATGTTGTGTTCAAGACTACCTAAAGTGACATAATCCGATTCCAACTTCCAATATCGCATAAATCGAGATTTAAGAGTAACCCTAGTAGCCTCAAATCATATTTTCAAGTTATGCAATGTAAAAATTAAATCGTTTAAAACAAAAGCAAAATTTAATGAATAACAACCACGCAAGTAGTGCGATAGTCGGCTGTCTTTCAAACTACTGGGTAAATATCGCACCACACGCTGGGTACATGAATTTACATTAGGAATAATTCAAAGAAATAAACATTAGCCTACTTTTGATAACCAAAATATAATAAATACAAACATAACAAATGTACACGGGATACTCACAGTTTAATTTTGTTTTACTACCGTATTTTAGTCTAGAAATTGTCAAGAGTCTCCGAAAGGCGTGTTTGTATCAAAAGGGTCAAAAATGTGCAGGAAGCTGGGCAGAGTCCGCATGAGTTTACGGCTTCTCAAGTTTACTATACTCGCTACCGTCTTTGTAAATTATCTCGTAATAATATGCTCAGGCGGTTACCATAAGCTCTCAAAACAGTATTATTTCAATAATACTAATTGTCATCGGAGAAAGACAACCTCATTACGCATACCATAAAGTTGCTTATAAAGACGAACATTTAGCAAGACGAAAATAATACTGCTATAAGCGTTCATGGTAAGACCCCAGGTCTGCAACAATCGTGAAATTTGACTCTCTGCCTACCAGGTAAGGGACTTGGCGTGAAGATTTGTATGTATGTGTAGAAAATAGTCATTAAGATGAATGGTTATTTGATAAAGAATTATGGACAGATAATAATCCATATATTGTACACATAACATTATGATAAAACATTTAAATAAAAAAAAATACTCCAATTTAAGAGATTTATCAGCTAGTCACTAATAAACTCACAATTCGTTAGTGACTAGCTATTCCGACGAACTTTGTTCCACCCGTCAATTTGTATGGGAAATATTGAAATGTTCTTTTTTCCTGGTTTCCTCGCAGTCGAAAGGAATAAAAAATATCCGATATCCGTCTCCTGATTTTAAGCTATGTAGACAAACCAGTGTAGCTTTTCTTGAGCTATAAACAGCGTAACTAACACAACTTTCTTCACTACATAGTATAAAACAAAGTCGCTTCTTCTGTCCCTATGTCCATTTGTATGATTAAATCTTTAAAACTACGATACGGATTTTGATGTGGTTTTCTTAAATAGATAAAGTGATTGAAGAGGAAGGTTTATGTATATTTCATAACCGTGCGAAGCCATGGCGCCAAATATCCAGATGTGCGCTGTTCGTAGTTTTCTCGACTAGTCTTGGTTTCCAAGGTAGCTAACTGAATTTACATAGAATTAAAAACCAGCCATGATACCCAGGACCCAACCCGATCTTGAAATCCAATAAGGGAAAAGAAGGCAACAACAAAACCTTATTTTGCTCGAGCTCCCGGGGGTCCTGTT
>NJDC01006863.1:7256-23434 GCA_002245475.1 Calephelis virginiensis | reverse complement strand
TTTAAAACTACGATACGGATTTTGATGTGGTTTTCTTAAATAGATAAAGTGATTGAAGAGGAAGGTTTATGTATATTTCATAACCGTGCGAAGCCGGGGCGGGCTGCTAGTTTATACGTAAAGACTAGCAGAACGTCATAGTTTCGCACGGGTGGACTAACTTCTATGTTATTACATGTAGGTATAAACCTTCCTCTTGAATCACTCTATTAAAAAAACCGTGTCAAAATCCGTTTTGTAGTTTGAAAGACTTAAGTGTAAATAGGGCCAGACAGGGAAATGTGACTTTGTTTTATACTATGTAGTGATAAATTCACTCGTAGGTGTGCGCATGCTTTCTTTAGGCTTTGTCATTCGCGTTAGCATTTTGCCATTAGGCAAGTAGAAATTTGCATCAGTTTGCTTCAAATTTACCAAAATCAGGATTCAATTATAATTATTCGTAATTCATCAATAAGTCATGTGAGGATCTTGGATAAAGCGGTGGCCTCAGTACTCAAGCTCATGTAGTGATATAATTGGTGGCAACGAGGGAATACGCGATACGCTAATTTCTTCATGATTTTTTTTTATTTTTGACCGCCTCGTTGGTCGATTGGCTAGCGTACTCGCCTAACTGCATCGACGAACCGCGAGGCTTAGGTTCGATTCCAAACGGAGGCAGGCATTTCTGTGATGAATATTTAGATATAAATGTATTTTGGTATCTATTTAAGTATTTCTATGTAATAGTATCGTTGATTAACACCCATAACACAAGCATATAATTTGCTTACTTTGGGGTTAGATTCAATTTGTGTAACTTGTCCAGGGATATTTATTTCATTTATGCACTTTCACTGAACAAAATTGTACAAAATGACACCAAAATTGACTATTTTTACTTAATATAGACACTTAATAATTATGAAAAAACGTTGACCATCTTTTCTCTCGATGGCGCCAAATATCCAGATGTGCGCTGTTCGTAGTTTTCTCGACTAGTCTTGGTTTCCAAGGTACCTAACTGAATTTACATAGAATTAAAATCATTCTAAAACCAGCCATGATACCCAGGACCCAACCCGATCTTGAAATCCAATAAGGGAAAAGAAGGCAACAACAAAACCTTATTTTGCTCGAGCTCCCGGCGGTCCTGTTCGGGATTTGATCTCGCCGTAATGCAGTAAAACTTCGTCTGGCTTAACAGCTGCCACTCAGTGACGTCAGGCGCTACCAGACGTTAGAGCTTAATGCTTGCCGAAGCACTAGATGTCATTTGGGCAATGTAAACGAAATGGGGTATAAATAAGTTTGTCAATCAATGGATTAATAAATAATAATAAATAAAGGAAAATGAAATGAGTTACGAATGTAAAAACCCGATACATAAATCACTTTAGTTTCGCCTATTTACGTATATAATAATTTAAACGCAGTAAAACTGCAAAAAACCAACTTGAAATTTGGAACATATGTGGTTTTCTCATAAATGCTAATGTAGACCTGGACCAAATTATAATGGGACCACCGCGGGAGTATAGGCTTTCAATTAAAAACACAATTTTGAAAATCCGTCCACAAGCACCGGAATAATCGCGAAACATACATACAAAAAAAAACATACGGGTCGAATTAAGAACCTCCTCCTTTTTTCGTCGGTTGAAAAGAAGAAAATATACATGTTCAACGTTCTAATAGAAATAACGTGGCCCGAGATTGGATATATGCCCGGTTAGCTATAAACTTGCTACCTATTACATTTTGGGTCTTAGTGTCTTCGGCTGGACATCGGTGCCCTGGTTGTGCCTCTGCCTATCTTTTCGGGGATATGGGCGTGAAGACGCTTTTTGTATTTATGTTTATCTACAATTAAAGCCATCGTCAATCTATATATCCCTTTTGTATAAAGTTTGACGAGGCTCGAGTTCGATCTCGAGGGAAGCAGGCTTTTGTGTAACGAATAGACGAATGGATGTGTTGTTGGATCAATTTGTATAAATTAGTCCAGAGATATTTAATTGTTAATGAAGAGATAGTATATCCGTTGGCACTCGGCACTTTCTGTCGGCTGAAGATACATATGTATCATACGCGTTAGTCCTATTGGTACCTATCTCACTTTTACTTCACCCTTTCATACTCTTTTTGGAATCTTTGACGTTCAACGAAATCTATATCCAGCGTTTCTTGAGTGGGTCACCTTTACAAGTGTATGTTCTTTTTCTTTCTTTAGGTTTTGGCAATCTCGTTAGTATTTTGCCATTAGTCAAGTAGAAATTTGCATTAAATTTTATATCAATTATAATTAGTCATCAGTTTTAAGTCGTCAGTAAGTCATGTCAGGCTCTTGGGTAAAACGGTGGCCTTTTTACACAAGCTCATGTAAAGAGATTTGGCGGCAACGAGGAAATATACGATACGCTAATTTCTTAATGATTATTTCATTTGTACACGTTCACTGAACAAAATTGTACAAAATGCCACCAAAATTGACTAATTTCACTCAATATTAACACGAAATTCAATAATTATGAAAAAACTCCGATCATCTTTTCTCTCGATGGCGCCAAAACTGAGTGTATGTTGGTTATTCATAATGTCTATGTCTGTTTAGGCCTGGCTGGCCTACTATAAAAAATATAAAAGAAACAAAAAAATTGGTATTCACTATGCAAGATTTAACATATAATATCAGTAGTAAAACTATTCAAACAATTTGATTCGTTTCTACGCAGCTGCTAGTAGGATTTCAAGTATTTGTATGAAACGGACATAGTCCGAGTAACCTAAGTAGAATAGACAAGGCTATCCTGATAGGCAGCTTGTATGAGGCAAGCAAAAGATATATGGGTTTAAGAAACAAGACCACTGGTGATACGTAGCCGTGTAACTTATCCGGGTACGGATCCACCGCCTTATCTTCTTGCCGTCATAATGACAGTGTCATATTCCAGTCTGGAGGATGGGGTATCCGGTACTTGAACAATTGGCCTAACACCACGGCCACAAGATAGCAACCCACCTACATTATCTATGGTGTCTATAGGCCACGGTTATCAGGAGAGAGGTGTGCTCGATAGCTATCTTCAATACATAGTACAAATCGAAGTCGCTTTCCGCTATCTATCTATACGTATGCTTAACTCTTTAAAACTTTTGATGCGGTTTTCTTAGATAGAGTTATTTAAGTGAAAGTTTTATATGGTGGTCCGCGCTTCTTCGCAGACTAGACCATCTGCCTTCCTGCAAAGCAGCTCGTAAAATACGAGCATAGGCTTAGTCACTAACATCTGACTAGGTGGTAGAGATTCATAGCAACTCGTTCGGATTGATACCACCGCCTTACCTATTCCTGCCGCAATAACGTCAGTGCTTGCCGTTGACGTGTTCCGATTGGATTAGGTAGCCGTTAAACTTAATTTTGCTCGAGGCCTAACATCCCGGCCTCAGGTTGGCAACGCACCATTACCACCTTTAGTGTCACTAGGTGGCGTCAATTTCTCACCATCAGGAAATGCGTCTTCTTTGCCTTCCTATATCATAAAAAAGGGAATAGTTATAGTTACACTTACTTTTGCTCGAAGCCTAACATAACGGCCGCAAGTTGGTACCGCACCATAACCATCTTTGGTGTCTCTAGGCGGCGCGAATCAGGAATACCATCAGGAAATCCGTCTTCTTATTTGCCTTCCATTGTCATAAAATAAAAAATAAAAAATAAATATGGGTAATAATACAGTTTGTCCACTCGTGCAAATCGGGGACACGCTGATTGTATCACATAAAAACAGCTACAACCGCTTGCAGCCTCGGCTTTTATTGAGAAAATACCGAAAAAATAAGAAAATTCTTTCAGCTTCGTTCCATGCTGTATAAAATTTCACAATTTCGTGACCTTTACGTAACGATATTTATAACTTCCCGAAACCTTGGAAGTTGAAAGGTAAGAGATACGATAATCGTTCATTATTTTATAATTAAAATGCATTTTAGAGGTCCATTCAAATTTTAGTTATTCGAATCAAAGACCTTTGAACCAAATACATAATATTTTTTAAGAGAATTATATACTCTCTGCCTACCATTCAAGGACTGGGTGTAAAGATATATATTTTTAAAAGCCATATGGTAAGGATGTTTCCAATATCCTATTTTTCAATGTTGTCAATGTATTTCATATTTTTAAATAAAAAAAAATATCTTCACGACCAAATCCCCAAAAATGTAGGCAGAGGTACAACCAGGGCACGATGACCACGACCCACGACTAGTAGAAGACACGAAGTCCCATAATGTAATAGATGGCAACCCTATCGCTAACTGGGCATATATCCAATTCCGGGCAAAGTCATTTTTATTAGAAAATGCACAGTATCTAATTTTTTTGTTGCCCGACCCGGAACTTTTGAAATGAATACACGTTTTTTGATGTTTTAAACCGACTTTAAAAAGGGATATGTTGTCAATTAAACCGTAAGTTTTTTGCATGTTTGTTAAGCGATTACTCACCCAACCGAATTTGATGGTTTCGTTGTAGATGTATCGTTATTCCATGGTGGTTCCATATTAATTTTATCATGTACCGATTAGAGATTTTTGAGTTATACGTAACAATGCATAAATTTTTGTGTATGTTGACGACCTCATCATTAATAAGGTATGCACTGTTAAGTCTAACTCAGAAACTACTGGTGAGATATCGGTAAAATTTATGTTGGATCATTTCGAAACCGTTAGCTATCTTTCAAAAAAAGAATAATCGAATTGCGAACTGATACCCCCGTGTTGGTCCGGGCTCCTTTGCAGAATAGACCATCTGCCTTCCCGCCAGGCAGTTCGTAAAAGGCGAGCAAAGGCTTACCGTCACTTACACCGTGACATCTGACTAGGTGGTAGAGTTTCGCAGCGACTCATCCAAATCGGTACGGCGTTGGCCTTACCTATTCCTGTCGCTATAACGTCATGACGTGTTCCGGTTTGGAGGGTGAGGTAGCCGGTAAACTTACTTTTGCTCGAGGCCTAACATCCTGGCCTCAGGCTGGGAACGCACCAATACCACATTTGGTGTATCTAGGCGACGTGAATTTCTTACCATCAGGAAATCAATCTGCTTGTTTGCCTTCCAATATCATAAAAAAAACCTAATAAAACAGTTGAAGTCTGCTTTTGCCGTATTACTGCGCTTCATTATATGATGTTTCAATGACATTTATACATATTATGGGACCGTTTATACTATAGGGCTATCCTGTGACCGCAGTGTTAAGTCAAATGTACGAGTCAGCCGTATACACTACCCTTCTTATCGGAACACGACAGTGCCGTTCACTGTCGGAATGGTGACAGTAATAAGGCGATTAATTTATAGCCGAGCAAGTTGCTGCACAACACTCTAAAACCAAATGGTCTCAAGTGCAAGGCAGGGAGTATAATGATGGGTGCACTAGTTACTTTACTGCGTATTATATTTGCCGATGGGTGAATTAAACAGAGTACTAAAATCTTTTACGTCATAATACAAATGGAAGTCCTTACTTTCTAAATCCTATTAAACAATGCTTAGCTTTGACAGTACCCGCATTATGAGTAAATATTAGACTTAAAACAATTATATTGTTTAATTACGTCAAAACGATGTAAAAATTGTTTTTTTAAATTGTGTTACTTTTATTGTCTGTTCTTTCACAATCTTCTATTGTTACTTTTTCTCGAAAAACAGTAATTTTTTGTCATAATGTGTGTTACTTCCGGGTTCCAGGGTACTTTTTAGAGGTCACCAGTAGTGACTTTCTCAGTCAGCAAATAAGGATTTGATGAACATATTAGTATTACTTATCTTTGTTGATTACCAATCTGATGATTTATCTACCATTTAACATTTTCCGATAAAATAACATCAGACTAACATAATAAAAAGTAAATATAAAACACCCCAATTAACGTTTTCATTTATACAATGAAAATTTTTATTTAGCTGAAAAACAACTTCAGACAACAAAAATCTTAAATTAATAAGAATGTTTAAAATCAGAAATGTTGTTTTTGTTCTATACAAACAATTCGCTAAGATTTTTTTAGTTTTTGGAATATTTAAAATCAAAAATATTGTTTTTGTTCTAAACAAACAATTCGTTATGCTTCTTTTAGTTTTTGGCATAGGCTTTAACATGATATTAGTCAAGTTTAAGTTTTATTGGGCTTAAGTTGTTTAAAATCATTCATAATTCTTCATAGAAAGTCTTGTCAGGTTCTGGAATTAGACCTCCCTTATTTATTTAGTGAGATTTAGTGAGATTTGACAGCAATGAGGAATCACACGATACATTATTTTTTTCATAAATAGTCTACTTATACACTTTAACTGATCAAATTTCTGCAACATGTCACGTAAATAAGCCAATTTTATTTAATATGTACTCGAAATTCAATAATAACTATAACAATTACTGCGGTCATGTTTTCGATCGATGGCGCCAAAAGCGCTGCAGGTAATCATTCCGTAAACACTGACAATTGCCACAGCTATTAAATAATATCTTCTTTATACTAAAAATATCTTCACGCCCGTATCCCCAAAAGTCAGAGGTACAATAAGGCCACCCAATACTAACCAAACAGTTCCACAATGTGATAGGTGGCCTTTAGCAAACCGGACAATTATCCAATTACGGGCATTGTTATTTTATAAGAAAACTAGCCGACCCGGCATGTCGTCAAATTCGTATCGCTTGACGTGATATTTCTCTAAAAAAAATCAAAGTATCGTTCTTCTATTTCCCTTGCAATTTTGCCAGCTTTTTCTTCCTAACAAATTTCTTCTGACTATAACTAACATAACAAAAAAAGCAAATAGGAAAATTGGTCCCTCCTTTCAGACGTGATGCGGTGACCATGCAAAATGGGGACTCATTTCTATACATATCCTACAGTGTAGATTGAAAAACAAATTTTGTTTTCAATATGACGTAAAACAATAATTAAAAGGCCTATTAATAGATATGACCTATCTGTAAACTTCTTTGTATATGACATACGCCAGTCTAGAATACTAACATGAAAGACGTCAACGATTTTTTACAATCGTCAAAGTGGAAATTATAAAATGTTATGTAAGTGGCTATTTGTTATGTTAATTTGTAAGATTTTGTTAATTTGTGAGAAATTTTATTTGAGATGCGCGATTTGCATGATGAATATTTATTTTACTTTCACTTAAAGTTATAACATGAAGTATAATAGACAAGAATCATTCAAAACGACGCACAGTCGTGAATTAATGGAAATAATACGTAGTTAATAACATTTATTACTTCATTGTATATTTTCCTAGTAACCGTTACATGTACAGAATATCTATTGTCTTATATAATACCAAATCTAGTAACAGAATTACGTTTGAATGATGTTTGACATAAAAATAAATACTTTAAAGAAACCAACTTCACAACTAAAAATTAAATAATAATAAAGATTTAATATTTATTATATACTACCTATTAATTATATGTGCTATTAAATATATTAAGTATTAATATTTTTTTACTTTTTAGTTTTGAAGATGTTTTTTTAATGAAGTTATTGTTATATATTACTTTATAGTTTATTGCGGATTTGATTTAATTTAATAATCTTAATAAGTAAATATCTTAATAGTATGTTGCTGAATGCCGATGTGTGTGTAATCTTGTCACTAAGCTACTCAAGTGGATCAAATTTTATTTAATTTGATTTAATTTAATAAAAATAGACATCGGGGTAGGAGTGAAAGTACCTAGATAAAAAAGGCTCATAAAATAAAAACTAATTGGCTTACCTGAATCAAATTTTCATGAGACCAATTGGGAACTATTACGCATCAAACAAAAAAATAATTACGTAGATCGGTTCTGAAACCTCGGGGAAATCGGTGTACATATATGAAAAATATAACGGCCGAGTTAAGAACCTCCTCCCTTTTTAAGCTTTTTTAGATGTCAGTCAGCACATTACACGATAGATTATCCGTCAGTCAGTTCAATCACTGTGGTAAAACTTACAGCTACGCCTATCGAATGAAGTCCGCTTTGACACAAAAAGACGGCATTCATTTGTATTGCACTTTACTAAGATTATGTTGTCCAAAAATGGCAGGTTCTTTGGTGACTTTATGGATTCGTCAAAATGGGAGGTTCACGGGAGGTCGCAGGTAGTACGACACTTTGCAGCGTGGAATTCTCCATCCTGTCAACATGACCAAAGCAACCAAGTTGAGTTGGTTTTACCCACAATTTTGAGCTCAAGTTCAAGATCTTGTATCTCTACGCTTGTACCCATTCACCAAGCTTTTCTTCTTCTACCATAAACAGTAAACAATTCGTGAACTTTTACATAAATATGTATTAACACGGTACAATGTACATTCTTAACAAAGTATTTATGTATTTTTATATTTTCATACATTTTATCAAGCGTTAATTGTTCTCTTATCACTAGTAATAACAGTCGTTATTTTATATCACGAACAGTAAAACTTTGGATATATCTCCCAGTAATTGCCAGGAAGGCTCCAAACGTTAATATTTTTATGATTAAACTTCACTTTTTAGTTCACACTAGTTGGATTAAAGTAATTCTGTTGTTACATTTTTTTTTTTTGTAAAAGAAACGCATAGACTTGTGTCTTCTTGGTGTTACTTGGTTCTAGGTTATGTTGGCCCCAATATGAGAAATATGTGAAGATTCTTGACTTCATATATGAGTTTGTCGCGGCTCTCAAAGATAAATATTTACCCAGACAATTTTTTACGAAAATTAAGCGGACGGGGGAGTGTGAAATTTGGCACACTTATAGTTTATGTGTAGGAGAAGTGCAAAAAGCTAATATTTTTCAATAATAATGCTGGTAAAGTGCAAAAAATAAAACATTACACATACAACTATGAATTTGACACACACAATCAAATATATTGATGATAAATAACGATAAAAGAACACAAATGGTGCATAAACTATATTCATAATGTTTGGTAACAAAGTAGTTGATCTTGATAAACGAAGATGGCGTTTTTATCAAAAATATATTAAAATGTATTATGTTCGAGTATTGACCAATGGGCGACCACTAAGAGTAAAATTAATTTATAACGTAACAAAAAAGATGTGATATATAAATATCAAACGTGTAATAAAAGCAATATCCATTCTACGCACAAAGTTACCCGAGAATCGTGACAAAGTACAATATTTCCCACATTAAGATTATATCTCAGGTTAACGCGCGTATGACATACCGATATCCATCTATAATTTCCCCGCATTTGACGCGCTGAATCTTGATCAACCATTAAAATAGACTTTTATCTTAAATAGCATTCTCTAAACGTTTTCACTTTTATAATCGACGGAGTTTTTAGAAACAAGTCGTTTGTTAAGTAACATATTGTTGATTCAATGTTTTACCTCTGTCTTGGTGATGTCATAGATGATTTAGTACTTTAGATTACTGGAGCATATCTTAAGTGCAGTTTGTTATAGGTAGTAGAGTCCAGCAAAAACTTTCAACCAAAGCCTAACCTTTCCTTAACTATCATTGTTTTTTAAACAGTAGAAAATCTAACACTTAAATGAAAAAAACTTCAACAATTCCCGAAAAAACTTAAATGCTAAGCATCTAAAAATCATCTCGCCAGCTCTTAAACAAAAAAATCCGCATCGAAATTGGTATATCCGTTCAAAAGTTATGATGCCACAGACATACACGCACACACGTCAAACTTGTAATCCCCCTCTTTTTCTATAAGGGGTTAAAAATATACGTAATGTATCAATAAGTTAACGGATGTAACCAGATGGAACTTTTTTGGAGGCCATAAAATGAAAAAGACGAATGCTTCATTCGCTCTTTTTATGTACTCGTCCGGTGTAACAAAACATTTAAAATAGTTTATGTACTTGTGTGCACAGTCAAAACTTAATGGTATTTGCTATTTAACCCGGGGTGGATTTTGAAAATACTTTTTATGGAAAAAGTAAGCCATATAATTGTAAAGTGCTAGAAATAAATAAATTTGACCACTTCTTTAATCGATTTTAGACAGGGTTAGATGTTTCTAGTATTATGTATTTTCTAACAATTTGCTAACAAGTACAATTTTAATAAAATTTGACACTCAAATCTTGAAGTACACCTTAACAAATCTCCCAGACCGTAAAGTTCGGCGCACTAACCATTTCGTAACTCTTTTGTTAACATTTCTGAGTAAACGCTTGAACTAGCAGACAAATGTGCGAGAGTTTTTGTACACGGACTCTCACGTTGATGTCTGTAATTCGTTTTCTTACGGTCTTTGTTCCTTAAACTATATATACCAATACAAATATCCTTCTGTTTCAGAACAGGACTGATTTGAGTATCTTTACGCCTATATTAATGAAGAGGTAGGCAGAGGCACAACCAGGGCACCCACGACTAGCCGAAGACATTAAATCCCACAATGTGATAGGTCACGTATCCAATCCTGGGCAACGCTATTTTTATTAGAAAATTGAAAAGATTAATTGTCTATCTTTTTGTTGCCATACCCGGGAATCGAACCCTGGACCTCAAGAAGTCAAGTCCGACGCCGAACCGCTAGACCACACAGGCGATTAGTGATTTTTATCTGCTTTCGATGTTGACCCAGCCGTCCTGACGGTTTATAAATATACAGGACGTTACATTAAATCCACGGCCATCTATTTGTGTATAGATACAGGTATTGTGTATATATATTCTTGTGTATAGTATGTACAGTTTAACTAACATAATGTTATAAAGTATTTATATAGAACACACATTTACACACACAACACATTTACACGGAACTGTGTATCTACAGGACATAACTACCCGCGTTAACAGGTAAGAAAGGAATTAAAAATTGCGCCACGGGACTTGAATCCTCAGTAGCTCAATTGGTTAGAGCATTCGTCGGCTTGAGACGAAAGGTTACAAATTCAAATCCCGTCTGGGGCGAAATTTTTTCTTTCTTTAAAATTTATTGAAATTTAACCCAAGCACAGGGCAAATGCTAAAATAAAAATACGTTAAGTATTTATATAGTTTACTAGCTGTTCCGGTAAACTTCATTCCACTATTTCAGTTTGCATAAGAAAAATAAACTATTTTTCCTAGTTTCTCGCATTCAACCTTGATAAAAAGTATCATAAGTCCATCACTTGGTTTTAAGCTATCTCTCCGTTCATTTTCAGTTTAATCGGTAAAAATAGTGTGACTATAACACTACTTTCTTTAATACAATAGATTATCATTTGTGTTGCCTCTAAGAACTTCACTCTCTGTTAGTCCAAAGGTTGACTGGTGAAGAATGCCAATAGGCATTAATTGTGCCTGTTGCTTGAACTAATTTTGTTTGGTGTACAATAAATATACATAAATCTAACAAAGTCGGAATCATTTCCAGACCTCAGCAGCTTTTTGTGGGATAAATGTATATGTGCCTTTCTGGATTTAGATGTTTATTCAATTTGTTCCGGTATCTATTTAAGTTTTCAATGTATTTCTGACTTATAACTGACGCTTAAGCAATGATTTCAAAGGGAAGTAATATATATGTCTATGCGCTTAAGCAAAATAATTTAATTGCTTTTTTTGAGAATTACTTTGTGTATTTTTTCTATTTTTTTTTTAAACCCGTGTTGGTCTGGACTCCTTTGTAGAATAGACCATCTGCCTTCCTGCCAGGCAGCTCGTAAAATGCGAGCATATGCTTACCGTCACTAACACCGTGACATCAGACTAGGTGGTTAGAGTTTCGCAGCGACTCACCCGGATTGGTACCACAGCCTTACCTATTCCTGCCGCTATAACGTCATTACGTGTTCCGGTTCGGAGAGTAGGGTAGCCGGTAAACTTACTTTTGCTCGAAGCCTAACATCCTGACCTTAGGTTGGCAACGCACCATTACCATCTTTGGTGTCTCTAGGCGGCGTGAATTTCTTACCATCAGGAAATCCGTCTGCTTGTTTGCCTTCCTATAACATGCTCGCCTTTTACGAGCTGCCTGGCGCAGGAAGGCAGATGGTCTATTCTACAAAGGAACCCGGACTGTAAGAATAAATTTGTAAAATCAGCTTCTTATCTTCATAAATATAAAAATCAATTGTTGTTCGTTAGTCTCGCTAATAAAACTCGAGAATCCTCGCTACCGCCAAATCTCCCAAAGTGAGCTTGTGTAAAGTGACCACCGTTTTACTCGAGACACTGACGTGACTTTGTAAATAGTGACTAATGACTGTATGAGAATAATTAATACGGAAGACGTGGCAGCACGGCCTAAAGGTCTTAGCCGGCCCCAGAAAGGGGCAAATGAACTTAAAAAAAAAACAACTGAAAAAAGTTTCAATACGACAGCACAATCACGGAGTTTTGGCGCCATCGTGAATGAAAATGGTTGTATTTTTTCACAATTATTGAATTTAGTGTAAAACATAAGTAAAATTGGTTAATTTAGGTGGGAATTAGTTTAATTTTGTTCAGTGAAAGTGCACAAATGAAATAATAATGAAGAAATTAGTGTAACGTCAATTTCCTCGCTGCCGCCAAATCTCATAGACGAGCTTGTGTAACGAAACCACCGTTTTACTCAAGACCAGACATGACTTTGTAAATTAGTGACTAATGACCGAAATAAAGAATGAATACGGAAGACATGAATTGAAAATATACAACAAGAAAAAGATTTATTACTACGGAAGACGTGGCTGTATGGACTAAGATCCTTCGCCTTTCCCCGAATGGGATAAAATTAAAAAACAACAACAACAGCACAATCACGATGTGAAAAAAGTTTCAATTCGACTGAAAAATACCCATTAACAAAATGGTCTGCCATTTCTTGAAATCTTTTGTTACAATAAATGTGATAAATGAAGAACCGCTCGACCGATTTTATGCCAACTTCACATAAACCATCTACTAAATAGTCCGAACAAAGCCTAAACATTTGGTTTGGATTAATGACCCCGTTCTTGAGTAATAAAATTACAACGAAAAGTGGCATTGATTTTAATGTTTATAGCTTATTCAGCGGTCGTACGTATTTCCGCTTTCTGCCATCTTTTAAGTGATGACAACTGTCACTGTGTTGCCAGCTTACTATGACTTTATGCCATCCTATCAATATCACAGTAAAATATCAAAAAAACACCTCAATTTTAATATGATATGGTAAACAACACACATACTTAGTAGATAGTAGTTTACTAGATAATATCAAAATTGAAGTCGTTTGTGTGCAGTTTCAATAAAACATAAAAGAAATTAAACCTCATAATATTAAACTAACTAACGGTTCCATAACGTCCTTGCAACAAAATAATTTTAACCATTTTGTAATTTTTGTTTGTTTCTATTTTTAATACAAAAAAATAAAGCATCTTCACGCCCATATCCCCGAAGGGATAGGCAGGGGCACAACCAGGACACCCACAACTAGCCGAAGATACTAAGTCCCACAATGTGATAGGTGGCAAGGCTATCTTCAACCGGGCACATATCCTACTCTGAGCAACATTGTTTTTGGAAAAACCCAATTTTCTTTTTGTTGCCAGACCCGGGATTCGAACCTGGGACCTCATGCAGTCAAGTCCAACAACTGAACCGCTAGACCACAGAGGCGATAATTTTGAATGGTTTTAGAATAAAATTAGTTCGATTATAAATAAGTACATTTACGTCACAAATAAATTCACGGGAAGTCCCTTGCAATATAGGCGGAGAGGACAGAGTGAACATTTTTAGTCTAAACTATGTTACAATAAAATTGAAAAAGTGGGATGCCAAACAAATAATAATTACGAGATATACCTCAATTTGAAGGGAAAAGTTTGGTGTTGAACGTATTGCCACCGCATTAAATAATGATAACAAAATGGGTACATCAAAGGACATTTAAATAACAGGGATACTTCTAAGACCAATCCTGTTTTTAAAGCAAATATAGGCTAGTTTAGCAGACTCTGTAGCTTATGTATCAAAAAAAGAACTACACAATCTTTTTCTACTTCCTTTTATAAACCCATACAAATCACTGATCTACACGTTACACGTATAAAATAACATGTCCTGGCTGGCTGATTCATCATCGCCGAGCAAAAACTGTAGTTACATCCATTAAATTTGGTAAGTAGCGACCCTACCCTACCCATTAACTGAGTAGACACCCACTAAGGACGGAATTCCGGAAATTCTACCCCTAAGGGCGTGAAATAGGGGTTGAACGTTTGTGTGGAAGATCGTCATTTTATAGGTTTAAAGAATTTATTTCTCATACAAAACATAAAATTTCGCTTAAAATGAGATACTAAACAAACATATAATATAAACAGTTAAATTAGTGTCTCTGGAGTATTCATTACAAAAAAAAGCTCAAATCATAGAGTAGGTCTACTCAATAGGTATTTTTTTAACTCATTTTTATATCTATTTATCGAAACACATTTTTTATATAATTCGGTAAGTTATTATATTATAGTTGTACTCCCTGAAACAATATAGTTTTTAAGTAAGAAACACGAAACTTTATTTTTGGGCTACTTAATAAAAATCAGACAATCAGGCATCTAAATGCTCATCAGACAAATGCCTGCCCCCGTCGGAATTCGAACCCAAGCCTCGTGGTTGTTAGGCGTGTACGCTACCCACTCGATCAACGAGGTGGTCATTTATAATAATTTAATAAAGTTATCAGTTTGTATAATAAAGACGACGTATTCAAATATTCAAATTAATGAAAAATATTCATATTCGCTCTCTAAAATAGAAATCAATTACACAACCAGCGCGGGTATAACAAATGCGCGGTTTAAAGCACGTCACTACTTCATGCTCTCATAATCCGGAAAATTCAATAATGCGATTATCCACTACGCATCTACATACGGAAGCTATAAACTGTTAATTTTAATCTAATTAAACCACAGCAATGTATGGGAAAGTGTACATGTTTTTCGATTGTGTGGAGTAGGAGTAGTAAAAATAAGAGACAACCATAATTTTAAAAACGATGAAAACTCAATTAATACACCGATAAGGCTGAAATTTGATAGGAAGGAGGACTTAGCACCGGGAGAAGCACATAGGGTACATTTTATTTAAAATTAAAACTATAAAAACTCGATGAACGATACGAAAGCTATAAATTGTTTGTTCTGCATGCGACGTATGTTACCGTCGAATCATCTGCTAAAAACTGTTCCAAATTTAATGAATCGTTAATTGGACACGCAAAGAATTTTCATTGTCTACGGAAAGAGTTCACAGTTTAATTTATTTTAAAACAAACTTTGGATTTGCATTTTAATATCGAAAAAAGTTTATTTTTTTGTGTTGTTAGTCTTCAGTGTAGAATAGACCATCTAACTTTCTGCCAGGGAGCTCGTAGAAAGCGAGCAAAGGTTATATAGGTCATTACTAGTAATGATGGTGGTAGAGTTATGCTGGTAGGGATTCCCCGTGTTGGTCCGGATTCCCTTGTAGAATAAACCATCTGCCTTCCTTGCCAGGCAGCTCGTAAAAGGCAAGCATGGGCTTATCATCACGAACACCGTGACATCTGACTAGGTGGTAGAGTTTCGCAGCGACTCGCCCAGATTGGTATCACCGCCTTACCTATTCCTGCCGCCATAAGGTCATGACGTGTTCCGGTTCGGAGAGTAGGGTAGCCGGTAAACTAACTTTTGCTCGAGGCCTAACATCCTCACCTCAGGTTGGCAACGCACCATTACCATCTTTGGTGTGGTGGTGGCGTGAATTTCTTACCATCAGGAAATCCGTCTGCTTGTTTGCCTTCCTATAACATGCTCGCCTTTTACGAGCTGCCTGGCGCAAGAAGGCAGATGGTCTATTCTACAAAGGAACCCGGACTGTAAGAATAAATTTGTAAAATCAGCTTCTTATATTCATAAATATAAAAATCAATTGTTGTTCGCTAGTCTCGCTAATAAAACTCGAGAATAGCTGGACCGAATTTTCTAATTTTCGTTTTAAATTACTTGTGGAAGTCCAAGGAAGGTCTTTTTGAATTTCAACCCCCAAACCACGGTAATGTTATCTATACAGTATTCTAACTTCATATAAAAGGACGACGCGCGAGCTATACCTACGCGTTCGGATCAGGGCATGCACGCGGCATGCTACAATAGCGAGTGTGCCGCAG
>NJDC01006860.1:131171-146757 GCA_002245475.1 Calephelis virginiensis | reverse complement strand
TGGAACGGGGGAGTGCGCTGATTGGCTCTTCTGACTAACTAAGTATGGGGCCTTAACCCCTTATTTTGCTAAGTTCACAGAACCCGTGTAACTGTTCTATCAAGAAGTCTCCCAAATCACACTTAATATGACAAGCCTAACGAATGTTCGTACCGAATTTTGTAGGCCTCGTATACATATTTTTTTATGATATAGGAAGGCAAACAAGCATACGGATTTCCTGATGGTAAGAAATTCACACCAAAGGTGGTAATGGTGCGTTGTCAACCTGAGGTCGGGATGCTAGGCCTCGAGCAAAAGTAAGTTTACCGGCTACCTTACCCTCCGAACCGGAACACGTCATGACGTTATGGCGGCAGGAATAGGTAAGGAATATATGACTTTTTAAATAAAAACTTACTTAATATAGGTACCGAACAATATTTAACACATTTATGTATGAATTTTTTCAAAGTTTAACCCAAAAATATAGGACTAGTGAGGTGAGAACATTGGTTCCCTTCTTACTAACACTGTGAACTAGACTAAGTCAATTCCTTAAGTGTATTTTTTTGTATTTTTCTTGCTACTAAACTCATTATGTATGTATGTATGAAATATGAATGTATACAGGTAATTACATACTTCGAGGCGTCCATAGGATACTTAGTTCATGTAGAAGAGCTAGATTTGATTTGGCCTAAAGATATAATATAATATAATTTTGACCGCCTCGTTGGCCGAGTGGCTAGCGTACACTAACTACACTGACAAACCGCGAGGCTCGGATTCGATTCCCGACGGGGGTAGACATTTGTGTGATGGACATTTAGGTGTCTGCATTTCCGGGTCTGGGTGTTTATTAAATTTATTCTGGTATATATTTAAGTATTTCTATGTACTAGCATTGTTGACTAACACTCATAACACAAGCATATAATTTGCTTACTTTGGGGTTAGATTCAATTTGTGTAACATTTATTAAATTTGGGAAATATTAATTTATTTATTATTTTACTTATAGTAGGTATTATATATTTTATATTTACATATATATGTAAACAATATTAAACATATTAATGGCGTACGCGTTGTGTACTTGGGTAAAATTAAATCGAAAATACGAAGTTAAACTAGGAGTAACTTCAGCTGAAACGTGAAATCATTATGAAAATTACAAATTCATGGCGCTTTACTTATTACAGACGAGTTCGTTTGAGTTTATAAATTAAGTTATTAAATGTTTAATGTTAGTTCTAAGTCGAAATACGCATTTGTATCTAGCAGGATTAATCAGAAAGCATAAGTAGCATTTGCTATGGACCCTACGTCCAAAAATTATATCTCAAGATTTGATTAAGTGTCACATTATAACTTAATCCACTGTTTGTCTTTGCAATTTTCTTTTTAAATATTTCTGATCATAAAATATTTAATTTGAATATATTTGTATTTTTTTGGTTTTTGTGAATGATGAAAATTTAAAAAAAATGAAATTCACATTATATTAACTCATTTAAAAGAATAATTAGCTTCACATAACAATGTCAATAGTTCAATTCATTTTTTTAAATATTAATATATATTTTTTTTAATATATGATAATGTTGTCAATGTGTCAATGTTGCCTACTAGTATGGATATGTATTTATAAACAACACTTCAGACTGATTTCTCTTTTTTCCTGTTTCGTATGTACCTTCTATAGGACTTGGTTGTCTTGGTTTTAGAACCGAATATATTCGACTCTTATTCTTTTTATGTGTATCCGTCATTTATGAACCGATTTCATAAGATAAAATTCTTTGTTTATTTGAGAGAGTGTAATTCCTAGGTGGTCTCATTGCCACCAAGTTTAAATCTGTTGATAGAATCCAAGAAAAAATAAAAAAATACTTAATTTCAACTGTACGTAGGTGTGTCTAAGTAGAGAAGATATTTTGCAATTTTACTGAGCTTATACCTATTAGGTAAGTTCCTATGGTGTTTCCTAATCGATGCCTTCAGGTGTTAGGAATCTCTCTCATTTGAGATAAGCTCACCCATTCTAAGATTTGTTAAGTAGTTATGATATATGTGCAAAAAAGAATTATTAATTATCAATTATGCATCTTATTTAATAATTTATGTAAAAATCAATAGTTAAATAAAACAATTAAACCTAAGTAATAATAAACAGATGCATATAATACTCAACTTTATTAATAGATGAAATCGCTGCTGTGGTTATCATACTTATTATAGCTTAAAAGGACCTAATACACGTGGTTAAAACTAGCATCTCCCGAAATCGCAACAAGAATTAAAAATTCATGGCTTTGAATACGTTACGGGCGTACGTCAAGAGATGGCGCTACCAGTTACAACCACACCCAATGCCGTGCTCTCCATAATTTATGAGATTTGAATTTGAGTGCACATGATACAATATTTGTTTTTATACTTGTTTGGTCTTTTCGATAACTTGTGTGCTTACAAAAATTGCGGAAGAGGCATAATTATTAGATATTATTAGATAAAGGCAAAGTATATTATTAAACACTTTTGACTTAAAATGGCTTATCTGTTAAGGTAACAAAGGATGGGATATGTATATCCCAAGGGGCACATTAATTGTGTGGAAGCCATATTATGAAAAAATAACAGTACAAGCTTGTGGTAGGTACGGTTTAACATTGCCAAAAATAAATAGGTATGAATATGGATGGAATCAAGAAACATGGTTTGACTGCTACGAAGGCTTAGTATACACGTCTAACTATACCGATTAATTGCGAGGCTCGGGTTCGATTCCCGTCGAAGGCATTCGCGTTATGAACACTGATGTCTGTGTTTCAGGGTCTGGGTATTTTCCTATGACTTTTGAGGTCAGCAAACAATCAAACGGCTCTCCCGATGGTAAGAAACAACCGTATCCTATAGACACAATCGATTTGATTGATGCGTGGCTTTGCTTTTGGAGGAGTCGTTTAGTCTGTTTTGCAAATACGTTAACCTTTTTACATTAATCCTTCTAAGACATTCCTCGGTCCTTTTTTATTGTTTTAGTAATTATAAAGGCGACAAAAGAGGCCTTGAAAGAGGGGGTGAGGCGGTAAGTGATGCCATGCTTTATGTAACCCTCTTTTTTATTTGATTTTAGCGTAAGTAAGGTAATACATGGTGAACAAGAACGCTTCAGAATATTTGTAACCCACCACGCAAAACTGGGGCGTTCGTCTCTCTTTCTCTCTCTCTTTAAAATTATTTAAAATTTCGCGTAATCGATATGGTTTTTAGCTATAGTTTATGGATTTTAGAACAATCAAGCTCAAAACTAGCCCAAAAATTTGTTATATCTGTGACCAAAAGAGCCCAAAACACTTTGCTCTTGTAAAAACACTGGCAATAAAAGAAACACCCTATTAATGAATAAAACCAATCTATATTTCTGATCTTTTAAAAGGTGCATCTTCACGCCCATATCCTCGAAGGCGTAGGCAGAGGCACAACCAGGGCACCAATGACTAGCCGAAGATACTAAGTCCCACAATGTGATAGGTGGCAAGCCTATCGTCAACCGGGCACATTTCCAATTCCGAGCAACATATTTTTTTATTAGAAAATTGGAAAAACCCAATTTTCTTTTTGTTGCCCGACCCGGGATTCGAACCCGGGACCTCATGCAAAAATCAACCTCCAAAGAACTGACATTATATAGGTATATAAGTTTGTATGAAAATCGTAACTGTTCTTCATTGACAAAATCGTGGACAAAAAGCTACCGTGTTATTAATAAACATTCGCTTCTGTTTATTAATGCGAGCTTTGCTAAGATCGAATCGTATGCTTGGAAATCGTATGAAAAAATCGTTCCATTTAAAAACTAAAATAATGCAAAATAAATAATATTTGCGTATAATTTTCGACAACACAAGAATATTTTAGGCACGATATTTCAACAAGCTAAGATTACAACGACACCTACTTACCTAACGGTGTCGAGAGTGTGGAATATGAATCTGTAGATATTAAATTTAATAGTGTTAAAAGCGCAAACCCACCCAAACACACACAAGAATTGATTAAACAAGGCGTAGGTATGTAATACTTTTAAATTATGTTAATTATTCTATTGCAACAAACATAAGTTGGGGTATTTGAGGGTTTGCGCTTTGAATTTTCATATCTACAGATTTCCACTCTCTGCATTGTCAGAATGCAGAATAAAGTAGAGAATCGAGAAGCTTATTTAGAATTTTGCTCTTGTTAATTAATTACCACGTTGTTTTTTATAAAAACACCATATACTAACACGAATAAATCTATCTTTTTATGCAATTCCACTGTCTTTTAATAATATTTTATAAAATACGATACGATCTTCCAAGATCGAATGAGATCGATTCAATGCCATTCGATTTAAATCTTAAATCGAATTACGGGATTACGATCCATTACGATTCAAAAGATCGATTCAAAGCAAAATATCGAGCATCCCTATAGTATATCCCATGTTTATTATAAGATGACTAGTGTTCTATAACCTTACTAACCGACCTAGCAAACTTCGTATCGCTTGACATTAACAGCTACTACATAATATTTGATGCTCAGATAGTAGCGCAGTCTGCCGGATCGAATGTAAAAACATTCCAAAATCAACGACTACTTACAAATAAAAAAAATATGTTAAAAAAATATTTTTCAGTTGACCAAATTGTAAATCTAAACCATTGTCGAATCCCTTCGAACACACATATTTTTTTCTTATCAAAATCGCTCCAGTCGTGTAGTAGGAGTTCAGTGACATACACACGTACACAAGAAATGAATTAAGATTTCTTTTTCCGTGTTTCATATTATGTGGATTTTTCCTTAGTAGGTACGTAACATGATCCATTTTTAAATCATGATCTATAAACATCTCGTATTAAAAACGATTCGTTTTCGGCTTTTTGTGCAAAGGGGAGTTTTGGAGTAGTATAAAAAGACCCCGTTCAACATTGTGGCGCATCGGGAGCGCTCTCGACACAAAAGCTAGCGTCCACTTAATTTTCTAAGCTGGAACTAGACTGGGACACGATAGCGACTGTTTTTCAACTCGGGAAAACATGAAGCTTGGCGTAATTATTGTTTTGTTTTTAGATTTTGATCTACTTATCTAATGTTGGAATGCAGATGGATTTCCTAGTGGTGTAGATGCATTTCAGATAAACACTAAAGGTGATAACAGTACGTTGTTAACTTTAAGCTAGGATGGTAAGTTTCCTCCTGCGTAAGTAGGTAAATCTTTTTTTAATCTAATGTTTTAAAGTAATTTTTTTGAGAGACATGTTAACCCCGATCGCGCTTTTGTCCCGTATATTAACTACAATAAAGACAGAATTTAAAAATACAAAACTTTAATACTTTAATGCTATACCAAAATGACACTGGTTAACCAGCTGACAATTTTTTTTATCAATTCGATGTTTGGACATGACAAAATTTCCTGTACTAGACCTAGTAGTAGTGAATAAGTCTACCAGCTACTTTTTACTCTACCACCTGATGTTACGATTTTAGGAAAAGGTAAGTTGGTACCTACTGTTGGTGGTGCGTTATTTTGGCCGAGTCCAAAGAGTATATAAATACTACGTAATAAGAGGCGGGACTTCCATAGATACATAGCAAACATGAATTTGTATTAAGTTTACTTGAAAAATTATAACCCGTATAATTTGAAAGTAAGTCTAAAGGCATTCAAATATAAGGCAACTAGTGACATATGATTTGGGCGAATAAAAAACATAGCAAACTTATTTTTTTTTGTATGAAAGTTGCGCTAAGTTGGCCGAGTCGTCGAAAGAACTAGTCTTTTGTTTTTTATTTTTTTAGTTAATTTGCCCCTTTCTGGGGCCGGTAAGGCCGTTAGTCCATGCTGCCATGTCTTCCGTATAAATTAAGCTTTTATTTCAGTTATTAGTCACTATTTACAAAGTCATGTCAGGGTCTTGAGTAAAGCGGTGGCTTCGTTACTCAAGCTCATCTAGCGAGATTTGGCGGTAGCGAGGAAATAGACGATACACTAATTTCTTCATAATTCTTTCATTTGTGCACTTTCACTGAACAAAAATAAATTAATTGCTACCTAAGTTAAATAATTTTATTTATAATTTACACGAAGTTCAATAGTTACGAAAAAACTACGACCATCTTCCTCAACGACGGCGCCATAACTCTCTTTTGTTTTACTTTTTTTAGTTTTGGCATGAGCGTGAGCATTTGCCATTACTCAAGTTTAATTAATTCGCATCAATTTATTGTTCAGGCTAACATTATTCAAAACTAGTCATATCAGATTTTTAGTTAAAGTGTTGACATCCGCACCTAAGCTCGTCCAGTGAGTTTTGGCGGATGGAGAAAACACACAACTCACTAATTCGTTCATGAATACTACACTTGTGTACTTTATCAGAGCAAAATTAAACAAAATGCCACCGAACTTGTTTAATTTTCCAATGTCTAGGTAAAACATGTAATTCAATAACCACAAAAAATGCGTCCATCAAGACCTTAGGACTTACATGGTATAAATACACTGGGAAAATGAAATATTTAAAGTCAAGTCACACGTGCATGACTATGTCGCACTAAACAATAAAAGTACGTCTATTATATTGGCCGAATGTAGTCAACTTAGATATTGTACGCGGCCATGCCCATATTCAAGTTATTTAGCTGTCTCAAGGAAACCTGTGTACCTACCTAGTTATCAAGATAAAAAATAGCCTTTACCATTCTCTAGCTAAAGCTATTTCAGATTTTGACTGTTTGTTTTTTTGAGTTTTACGTTTTATTTCTCACACAATATGTAAAGTTGTCACTAAAACTAAAAATATCTATATTATTGCTATATTTTGGCATTTTTTTACTCAGATTAATAAACCCCATTTCTCAGTAAGGTTTGTTATCGGATTAAAACAGTTTTTTTTTATATTATTCGGTACATTAATTTTCTCAAATAAGAAACTATTTATTTACTTGAGACAACTTTTTAGTGATGGACGTTATTTGGTGCCAAACGAAGATCAGACCAAAACTTATTATTCTCATTATGGATCAGGCCTTGTTTTATTAGATCATACAAACCTTAAACAGTGTCATTGTAAGAACAACATCACTGTGTGACAGTAAAATGGCCATGCACGGTGCACCTCTACTGTATTATGCATCAATAACTGAAATTTAAATTCAAACTTTGTAGCGATTATTTGAGGTTTAGTTTCGTACAAACTCATCTCAGACCCTTTTAACTAAAGTAATAACAAAATAAGAGATTACATCTTTGCGTAAGCAACAATAGGGCTCCCACTTATTTTATTAGGGTCGCTGGTTTTCTCTAAAATAAATTATATATCAACAATGATAGGGTGCAATTTCTAGCAGCTTTGATAGAAATTTGATTACAGAGGTTGAATTGTTGTGATAGGTAATCGTCTGTTTTAGCTTTGAGAGTTTAGAGAACACCTGTTTATTATCTACTATGTATTTAGTGTTTATGACTAATATTTAATGAGATATTTTTATGTTTAAATTAATTGATTAGGCCTACGCCTACATTTAAGATTAACAGTGATAATATTATTTTTCATATAGATACCTACTGCCTTTTTCAAAAGTAGGCCTGGAAAATAATTGTTTCCAAATTTCCAAGCAAGATAGATAACATACATATATGTTTCATCAAACCCGAAACACTAAGATTCGTGCTAATTAATTTATAAATTAATTACTAAATTATTAAAACAAGCATACCTATATACAAATATCTACAAATTATGCACTTAAATAATATTTGACCACATTTTAATAAAATACATCTAGAATTTTATCTTACGAAATATGTTAGTGAGTAAATATTTTAAAATCCGGTAGTCATTCAATTGTTATTTATTAGGTACGATTTTTTTAAAATACCCGTGTTGGGTTTTCAAATTATAGAGATCTATACTATAGAAGTAAAACACAGGTAGGTACCTACTTCTAAGCGATAAAATTAAGCAAAAATGTTGTTTTTTTTTAAAACATTTTTTTAATAGAAACAACACTACAATGAGTAGGTACTGCAAGGAATATCTAACACCTTTAAAATACTAAAATAGTTGTATTTGAATATTACCTCTTACGTTTTTTAAATAGGTATATTATTTATAAATACCTACCTATCTACTAATAATTTCTGAAAAGTATAAGGTTATTCCCTTTAAACGTTAATATGAGTTAATTTGTTTACTTAGCTTTTTAGGAATTCTTAAAAAATCAACTCAATCGTACCTTGATTCTACATTAAAAACCAAAGATGGAAATAATACACGTGAGTCAGATATTTCATTTGCTTTATATAACATAAAGCAAATGTTATAATAACAAAGTATGTACTTTCGCAAGAGTATTTTTGTCACTTCAAACAAACATCAAGAGATGGCGCTGAAAGTACTGCAGGCTATAAGAGCGCTCGTATATGGTTTTTATTCGAGGTTGTTTCGTCAAGTATTATTTCAATATTACATTGTTTGTAAAATCGCGTCTTTATTACGTAAGAAATAACGTCGTTCTTTGTACACGTCTTCTATTTTGCAAATAATTGACACAAAGGTGTCGCAGCCCTCAGGACAAAAAGCTAAAAAATTGTATGAAATTGTTGATAGAAAGAGATAATAGTCGATTGTCTCAAAAGATGTTACGTAAACATTTCTATCTTTCTAGACCTCTTCAAAATTTTAAGAATGGTCTCAAAATAATTGAGCTCAATCTACAAAGGTACGTTCTTAGGTACCTATTTATATTGGAAAACGTTTAAAAAAGCACTTTAACAGTCTGGATAAAAATCAGCCTATGTGTATTTTAGGTAGGTATGTTATTATCTGCATACACTAACTGAATCTAACCTCAAAATAAGCAAATTTTGTGAATGTGTCATGAGTGCTAGTCAACGAAAATAATAGATAATATTTAAATATCAGAAAAATAAATTTCAAAGGCTTAGAAATTCAGACATCTTGATGTTCATCATACAAATGCCTGTCTCTGCTAGGAATCAAATCCGAGCCTTGTGGCGGTCCTTTGGATTAGACTTGTACACTAACCCTTCGAGCAACGGGGGGTTCATTATTGGTTTTTTATGTCGGTTATTGAATAATATCACCAACTAGCTAATAACCGCAGCTTCTCTGCAGTTCTCCAGCGGGAACTCAACATTCCTATATTGTAAACTAGCTGTTGCCTGCGGCTTCGCCCACGTATTCGACAATGACGGTAATTCTGCTGTGTACAAACTAAACTTATTTTGATATTTTTAAAGAAAGAAATTATTATTACTTTGTAATTAGTAGCCTACCGGTTTCGCTTATACAGCATCATCAGGGCTAAAACTTAAACTTAAGAGTTTAAGTTTTAAGTTTAAAACAGTACAAGTGTTTCTTTCTTTAAAAATATGGATATTTGGAAGTTTTACCAAGCGCCGACGATGGAAAATATCAAATATAAACTTATTTTGGATGTAGGTATGCTATCTTTTTTAAATGAAACAAAAACAAAAGAGATGGAACATCTTAGACATATCAGATTAGTCCGGATTTGACAAATTGTGAACTTTTCAATCAACATTTTCCGAGTAGGTACAAGATTAAACATCCATAGAAATATCGTCTACAGACTAATCTGACAGCATTATAAGTGTTTTGTCTCTTTCTATCAATTTCGTAAAAAGAAGATAGCGATAGCTTAAAATTAATTTAATGGGCGCGTAACAAAACTACCGCCAATGTTTGATTAAAAGATGATTGACGTATCTGATTGATACCATTACCTCCAGTAGTAATATAGCTTCATGGTGATATGTTGGACACTATTGGCGCGCAGACTTATTTGGCGCCCACTAGAACTTCGTAGTTCGGCATTTTATTCTATTGATATTCCTTGAGATATCTCGACAATAAGTTAAAAACCAGTTTATCTATTAAGCTAGACCAAAGTATAGATAGTTTTAAAGTTTTGATCACTGTCGCTCCGGTAGTTAATCTCGAACATTCTAGAATATTAAAAAAAGACCTGAGCACACTTTGAGAGACAGCGGAAAGCAACTTCGTTTTATACTATATAGTGATTTAGATTATTATGTTCTTATTACCTACATTTATTTATAACAATTATGCTGCATATCAGCTAGCTATTGAGCACAGACAATGTATCTCCATATATTTAACTGGGTCAGCGAACTTCGTGGGAGTTGCAGATGGCGGACATTTTTGTTCCGACCATTTTACTAAATTACGTTTTTCAAACATATTTTTTATTATTTAATCAGTGAAGAAATACTCTTAGTCCACAAACATGTCATACAGTCTCCGTTCGCCCGTTTCGCCTGCGTAATTTAAAATACCACAAATAAACCTCAAACGGCGATAAAAAGTCGAAGTAGTCCAGGTCCAGCTGTTTTAACCGGTCTTGCGCCCAGCTGTTATAGTTTTTTTATCAGCTATTCTGACTCTTCTGTCTTATTATTTTTTCTAATTAGCACCTAGTTTTATGTTATAAAATTAGTTAATAACTCTTTCGTATTCCAAAACAGTATAATATAACAATGGCAATTCTGTTGTTACGAACTAAGCTAAACTAAACTTTGGCTAAACAAAGTCAAATAAAAATTTTGTGATTGTTAATCACATTTGCTGTTCTTTAGTTAAGTGGCTATGAAGTTAGAAGTTGCAAAAATTACCTAACTCTGTGATCTTTACGAGACTTGATAGATAGATAATTCTAATTATAGATAAGTTTAGTTTGCTTCTAGATAATTCATAATCAAAGAATATTCATATTTTTTTTAATATCTTTTTGGTTAGCCATTTTTATATTTTGCATCTTCCTAGTTTTTTTAATCTTTATGACTTATAGTTGCATATGAATTATCTTATAAATTGAAGAGTAGTTAGTAGAGTTAGTGTAGATTAAAAAAACGAAAGGTAGTGGGTAATGTAAGGAATTTAAAAAGGTAAATGTTATATGCGCGTACAGTAAAATTATAGTTTGCGTTATCTGTGTATTTTGTAATACAACAATAAGGCATAATACGCGTCAACACAAGTCTCAATGTAAAAAATAAAAATCATTGAAAACGGATACCGACCGAAGAATGCATGCCGATACTGATGTGACTCATCATTGGCCACCTCGAAGCTGTCATCGCCATTTTATCTTAACCCTTCATTTTGTGAAAATAAGCCTTAACACAATGATATAAGATTTTGACACGAATCTGTTTAGTTTGGTCTAAATTTAGAGCTTTTACAAGACAATTTTACGGCTAACAATATTGCGATTACGACATGTCAAATAATTTTAAGCCTTATACACTTGTGGTTAGAATAATGATTTAATTTTGTGTAAATCTGGTCGATATTGGTGTTTGATGGGTTGTTTAGTTTACTCTACATTCTTGAACATCAAACTAATACAGATTAAAGCAGTATTGTTCTTGCGCTTCAATTTTCACTTATATTACATATCTTTACTCAAAATTTTTGTAGGGTAGGCAGAGAGTATCTAGTACCAAGTGTCACGATTGAATGTTTGTTTAGCTTCTTTATTTTTACTACGTCGGTTTATGATACTCTTACTCAGAGACGTTAACATTTAATCTACATTAGGTCACAAGGTTAAAGTCGATTTACGGTCGCACTCAAAAATGTCAATTATCCTTTAATTAGTCATTAAATGAGCATTTTCTATACAAAATTCTAACGTGACAGATTTAATACTATTTGAATTCTCTGAGTGAGGCTGTTAATGACTGATTAAAATACATATATACGTGCAGTCGTTAAATATTGCCCTCGGATAATTTTAATGACTTATTAGTTTTAATACATAAATTAATATTCAATAGTAGAATTGCTAATTACTGAACCATATCTTATTTAATTGTTGTTTTAAAAACAACAATTAAATTTAGCTTTTAAAGGAAAGATTTCAGGAGTTAGTAGAGATTAATAAGGTTTTCGACATGGGAATCGGTTCTTTACCTGTTTCTGCCACCAAAAAGTCAGTGCTGTCCAGATGAAGGTAGACAGTCGATTTGTTAAAGGCTTTAACAACCCGGCTGCTACCAATGCGGACTTCCATAGATACATAGCAAACCTGAATTTGTATAAAGTTTACTTGAAAAATTATAACCCGTCTAATTTGAAAGTAAGTCTAATGGTATTCAGATATAAGGCAACTAGTGTCATATGATTTGGGCAAATAAAAAACAAAGCAAACTTATTTTTTTATATGAAAGTTGCGCCAAACTACATTTGTTCTAAAACTGTGTTGCTCTCACTTATTAATAGAGGTTATATTCGAATTTTTCATATAAATAATTTACAGAGACAGAAGCGAGTTTTGAAAAGTCGTAAACTAATGGTAAGGGCTCAGCATTATCTAATCGTAAAAACCGGAAACAATTTGACAGATTTCGAGAAAATCATGTTCGACTCCTACATTTTTTATCACAGAAACAGTCATCGTTAAAATACATTGAACAGTCTTCTAATAAATGTAAAGCTTCATGGAATATAATTAAAAAGTATATTTCAAAATAAAATGCCTAAAGAAGAAATATAACACATTAAAATAAATAACTCGGTATACACTGATGCTCAAGAAATTTGTAATAATTTCAATAAGTTCTTTATAAATCAGACTAAATCGTGTCTAGGCAGACTTAAAAAGTCAGCCTTATTCTAGAAATAGCAGAAAATCTCATAATTTATCTAATCATAATAAAACTATGTTTTTGACACCAGTTGATGAGCATGATTTAGTTAAGGTTATACATAATTAAAAAAAAAAACACGAAGCCAATTGGCTATGACAATTTATTAGCACAGAGAGTTTACAAAAATAATGTGTATTGCATGTCCATTCGTAAATACAACCAAATTCCTGATAATCTTAAATCTCTTCCATTAAATAAATTTCGAAAAAGGTAGGTATTCACTTTACTTTTAGAGAAAACATATTATAGTGTCAAAGATTTAAAGATTTTCTTGAAGACAAGAATAAATAATTAAAGTATTTCTAATATGATTGGTTACCAGGGAGTTTGTTTTGCCGTTTCTTCTCCTGTCTGGCTAGGTTTGGAAATGGTGGTAGTTTACGGTAGGTAGGGATAAATTAATTTACTTTTCTTTATTGGTAGAATATGTTGGAAAGCTTAAATAATTTTGTAACATCTTTGTAACACTTATATTCCGCAAATAAGTTTTTTTTCTTTTCTTTTTCTTTATACCAAATGATTTCTCCGTCATTTCTAGAGCGATTATTTTTGTATTTGTCACCAAGTCTAAATCTGACGACAGAATCCAAATATAATTGAGAATAATACTCAACTTTATATTGGTACTAAGACGACATTAAATTAAAATCAAAGTCGGTTTTTTATATTTTAATGTGCTTTAATAAAAAAATAAAAAAAAGTATCTTCACGCCCATATTCCCGAAGAAGTAGGCAGAGGTACAACCAAGGCACCCACGACTAGCCGAAGATCCTAAGTCCCACAATGTGATAGGTGGCAAGCCTATCGCCAACCGGGCACAATTCCAATCCCGACCAACATTTTTTTTATTATGAAATTGGAAAAATCCAATTTTCGTTTTGTTGGCCGACCCGGGATTCGAACCCGGGGCCTCATGCAGTCAAGTCCAACACCCGGACCGCTAGACCACAGAGGCGATCACAGAGGCAAAGAGGAGTGCTTTAATAATTTTGTTTATTGTTTCCGATTATTCATTTCCGTAAAATATAACAAATACACTTTACGATCATCATCCTGTATAATTTGAATGTTGGAATGACTTTCACAATAGTATCTTGGAGTGCGAATTTATATCTCAGAAAGTTACTTTGCCATTTCACAGCCCGTCTTTTGAAGATGTTTATGACTTATTTAATTAAATTTGAGTGATCCGAATAACCATTTTGTAGCGACAATTATTTTGTTACCTTTTTTAATTAGATTAATGAAAATTACTTTTTGTGTCACTGGATAAAATATATTAAGTATTAGAATTGCCTGTGTTAATGTAATGGGTTTACATTAACATAGATATCCATTACATACACAACAATTTCATTACTATTAAATATAGGATAGATGCGTAAGTGTGTGTATTAGACCGCGCGTATGTCGAGTGTGTGTGTGTGTGTGTGTGTGTGTGTGTGTGTGCGTGTGTGTATGTGCGCGTACGTGTGCGTACGTCTATTTGTGAGTGAGTGCCAAGTTCCACTATTGAAGGAGAACTAGTAAAGACGACTGTTCAAGTTCTCTCGTTTTGTTAGAATAACCTACCAGTAGCTCGTAAGAGGTAAGCGTATGTTTAAACACCGTTATAAACTAGACCACAAATGCTCTGCAGTAACGTGCCGTGGTACAGATTAACGGTAAGGTATAATACCTGTCGCCGTGACAATGTTAAGTTCCAGTACAAATAGTAGTGTAGCCGGTAGATTGCACAATAATCCTAACACCTCTGCCACAGGACAGTAACGCATCTATAACATCTATGGTGAATTTGGCCACAGTTATCTCTTAACCATCAGGTGAGCCGTGAGCTTGTTTATTGTCTTATCATGTAAAACAAAGTAATTTATTAAAGAATCCGTCCTTATATTTCCTAACACAATTTTGGACAATTTCGTATGTTACCAATGGAGATGTATGGCTGATTACATCGATCATATTGAAAACCTAGTTTAGTAAAACTACGTTTAGTGTAAACAATTTCAATTATCGGTTTTGATTCCGTTCGTAAACTCTTTTAAAGTACTCTTTTAAATTTGACAAATTTTATCTCCATCTCCTGAGTATTTACTTACCAAGTCAAATAGTTAAATAATAAAATCTTAGACAGTTAAAAATGTCGTGTGAAGTATATCTTTTTATCAATGCGTTGAGCGTTCAAAAGTTAAAATAACAATATCTTAATCTGACGCGCTTTAGTTACTGCAAAAATCCCCTCTTGGACTCCCCTACTGTAAAGCTTTATTACTACTGGAGATTACACTCTTAACAAAGACCAAATTACTATTTCCAAATAATGCTGACTTTTTCTTATTTAGTGACATTACTTTCGTTTTGAATTTGCTGATTAACATCACAACATTTAGAAAGAGAGGCCAATAAATTCGAGTGATACGCAGTGTTTGGAAATCGGGATTAGATCTTTGTTATTTTTTTTTATGTTATAGGAAGGCAAACAAGCAGACGGATTTCCTGATGGTAAGAAATTCGCGCCGCCTAGAGACACCAAAGATGGTAATGGTGCGTTGCCAACCTGAGCTCAGGATGTTAGGCCTCGAGCAAAATAAGTTTAGCGGCTACCTTACCCTCCGAACCGGAACACGTCATGACGTTATGGCGGCAGGAATAGGTAAGGCGGTGATACCAATCCAGGCGAGTGGCTGCGAAACTCTACCACCTAGTCAGATGTCACGGTGTTAGTGATGATAAGCCTATGCTCGCCTTTTACGAGCTGCCTGGCAAGAAAGGAAGATGGTCTATTCTGCAAAGGAGCCCGGACCAACACAGGGAGTGTAATATCC
>NJDC01006860.1:89432-116551 GCA_002245475.1 Calephelis virginiensis | reverse complement strand
TGCACGAATTGCTTTAATTATCAGTATGAAAGTACTATCATTTATGTCGTAGAATACAATATTCATTTATTGCGCTATCGTACACAAACATGACAACACGAACATTCCTGCAAGCGCCCTGCGCAGTCTTACGAATTTTCGATCAGGTCACGTGTCGTCACCTCACGTTTTTACCCATTTCAAAAAAAGTGCGCAACGCCGCTAAAGAAGTTTTCACTTCAAAATACATGTAAAATATCCATTTTATTCCATTAGTGTTGCATATATGTGTATACAGGGTGACATTTAAAGTACCAGCCAAATTTTAAGAAACTATTCGTAATCGATAACACTTACGATCTATGAAGTAATTAAAAAAAAGCAATTTATATATTTATTGAACGCGACATATAAGAAGCACGGTTGTAACGTAAACAAAACATAAGACTGGTTCCCACCAACCGCAGTTGCTTGCGCAGGCCGGTGTCGTCATGACTCGAACTAGGTAGCTTGACAATAAGTGAAGCACTTTTGCGGACTGTTCTATATGAATGTTCATAAAAGTAAATATTGAAATATGACAAAAACATTTAAAATATAGTATTATAATCTATAACCATTTAAGCATTTACCCCCTTATATTAAAATTTGGCCAGTCCTTTCAAAGTTACCCTGTATATAGAGAAAATCATTTAAAATATCCATAACCAGGCTAAACGCAGCTATGTTCTATCCCAGACCTAGAATTTTCTTTGCGTATGTGTATTATTTTAATGTCATAAAAGTATTTTTTTGTGGAATGCTCACAAAGGTATACTGCTCTTATTATATTAACGGATAATCGTGGCCTATAGACGCCATGGACATTAATGTTATATGTGTGTCACTGTCTTGTGTTTTAGGTTTACTATGTAAGATTTCAGATTAGAACACGATAAAACCAAACGCTATTGGTAATTTTTGTTATGCACTCACTCAACTAATTTTAAGTTATCGCTATCTTCTTTCAAGGAAAAGTAATAGAAAGGGACAAAACACTTTTAGTGCAAACAGATTAGTCTGTATAAGATATCATTACAGACGTTTAATCTGTTACTCAGAAAACGTTGAATAAAAGCATTACAATTTGACAAGCCTGGACAAATCTGACATGTCTAAACATTTTAAATGTTCTATCTCTTACGTATTTGGTAATTTTAAAAAGATAGCATGCATCTAGAATAAGTTTAGTGGGTGAACAGCAGAATCATCACATCAGATGTTACAGATGCGTTACTGTCCTATTAGTTATAGATGTTTGGTCCTGGATATCAGGCCTTTGTGCAAGTCTACCGGCGGCCGGAACATGACCGAGTCATTATGGCGGCAGGAACAGGTATCAAGGTATTTTCTTGTGGCTGAATTGCTCGCTTAAATGTATTAGACATAGTGCCTCACCGATTTTGTTAGTATGAAGGCAGAAAAGCAAGGCGATGGATTCCTGCCCGAGCAAATTGACGCACCGCACTTTTCTAGCCGATTTTTATAATGACTAATGTGTTGCCAACCTCACGGTTTTTACAACGTCACCGGGCTTTGTGGGCCGAGCAGAGCGCCCGTGAAATTGTATAGCAATTATAGGTAATGGTAATATTAGGATTTTAAACTTAAATCGTCGCGAATTAATAACATTTTTAATTATTTATACGGGATACTCACGATCTCTTTTTATTTTATTTGTCGATATTTCGGCCTAGTAGGGACATAGTTAGTGTTGTGTGTCGCGATGTAGTGCCCAGAAATGATAGTGACAAGGACGTTCAAAAAAGAAGAATTAGACGGAGGGTTGACAGGCTCATCTGTCAGTAGATCCTCCTGTCGAAATTTACAGCTCGCCACCGCAATCCCGTCGTGACCACGGCCTATGCAACTAGGCCGAAATATCGACAAATAAAATAAAAAGAGATCGTGAGTATCCCGTATAAATAATTAAAAATGGTAATATTGGTCGGATATTCACCGGTATATCAAAGCTCATATGTAAAACCATAGAGAAACAATATAAAAAATATTGCTGGGTCAACACATACTCTCATTCTCGCCAAATCACTGAAATGAAAATGAACTGGTTTTGTGAAAATGTAGCGCACGTTCAAGATAAATTTCCCCGTGTTGGTCCAGGCTCCTTTGCAGTATAGACCATGTGCGTTCGTGCCAGGCAGCTCGTAAAAGGTTTAACGTCACTAACACCATGACATCCTATACGTGCTAGAGTTTCGCAGCGACTCGCCCGGATTGGTACCACCGCCTTACCAATTCCTTGCGCCATAACGTCCAATGCTTGCCGTTGACATGTTCCGGTTCGGAGGCCTAACATTCCGGTCTCAGGTAAGGGTATCTACAACTTGTATGGTATTTATAAACAACTGTTGTCTCACCGTCAGGAAAGAAATGTTATTCGCTATTTTATTACATAAAAAATCACTTAGTATATGTATGAATAATCTAAATACCTCTGCACGAGTGACAAATTGAAACTGGCTTTCATCATAGGTAAAATATGAAGCTATAGTCGTACACCATACGAGTGTGTGAACAGTGAACAGTTGCGGACCGATATCAAGTGTTTAATGCTTCCTGAGGAGCAACTACACCTTGGTTTACGATATAGGGTTGTCAAATCTTAATTGTTGTCATAGATCTAAAAATATTTTTTGTAATAGCGTATGCGTATTGATAGGGCTAACTAAGCATCAGAATTTAAGAATGTGCTGATTGTTCTTCGTTTTGGCATCTATTCTATTATGAAAGGAAAAATGTGTCTTCACGCCCGTATCCCCATAGATGTAGACAGTGGTACAAAGAGGACATCCACAACGAATTGAACTTATCGTGGGTTGTTATACCAATGACTATGTAGTCTTCCAATGTGATAGATGGTAAGCCTTTCACCACCCAGGAACTTAACTAATCCCAGAAAATAATTTTTTGATTAGAAAATTTGAAAAAGCACATTTTGTGTTGAGCAACCCGGGACTGGAACCCGAGACCTCAAGTATTCAATGCCTAGAGTGGACCACTAGACCAAAGAGGCAACTTTTCAGTTGTACGATTCCATTAAAACATGAAGATGTAAAATTTTGCCAAGACAAGGCCGGCTGTCACTGTCAAAAACATTATGAGATGACATGTAGAACCAAGTTTCTAACTCTCTATAACTCTACACTTTTTTTTTAACTTTAAAAGCCCTCAATTTTATACTTAAATTTTAATAATAATAATAATAATAATAATGAACCCTGGACAAGTTACACAAATTGAATCTAATGTGTTAGTCAACGATTCTAGTACATAAAAAAAGATACCAGAATAAATTTAATACAAACTCAGACCCGGAAATGCAGACATCTAAATGAGCCCGTTGAGTTGGTTTTCATATGTGCTATTGGCTACCCTAGCCTCTGCGTTGGATCACGAAAAATTTACTGTCAAAATCACAGTTAGGCAGCAGCAATAGGTGAGACGGTGGTACCAATCCGGGTGAAACGCTGCGAAACTCTACCACCTTGTCAGATGTCACGGTGTTAGTGACTCATGTCTTTGCGTACAACAAAATCTCAACCAAACTCATACCTTTTAAAAGAGATTTTATATAAAATAAGCATTAAAGAATGAGAATAATAACAGTAAAATTTAAAAAGACAAAAGCCAGCACGGACAGAACGGAGCCTCTCTTAAAATGCAACCATTTTATCTATAGAAAGCTTGCTAGGTCTTTGTCGCAATGGATATAATGCGCTATCTTTTATTTGATCTATGTCTTTTCTTCGCTTATACTTAGGATAGTATAAATACATTTTCTGACAAAATTAAAAAAAAACCGTCTCGAACTGTAGTTGAATCCTCAGTAACCTAAACGGTTAGAGTATCCGTAGGCTTGATACGAAAGGGTGTTGGTTCAAATCCTGTACGAGACATCTTTTTTTGATTTAGATACGCGGCGGGATGTAGAGCCAAGTTCAAATAAAATATGACGAAGCAACGCAGTGTGTACCTAATATAATACGAATCATTTTGAGCTACTTTTGAGCAATTCGCAACTAGAACACTGTGTAACAGGCACGAAATTTGACATATTTACGAAAGTCTCTAAGCTTGTCTAGAAAATATAGGTAATTTCAAAAATGTCGCAGGTTTCGATACATTATGCATGCATTAATAAACACCCGTAATTTGTGTCAACAGTAAAAGAGTGGTGAATGTTCCCCCAAGTTGGCCGGTGCTCCTTTGCAGATATAGATCATCTGCCTTACTGCCAGGCATCTCGTAAAAGGCGATCATAAGCTTACCGTCACTAACATACCTCAGATATCACCTGACTAGGTGGTATAGTTTTGCAGCGACTCGACCGGATTGGTACCACCGCCTTACTTATTCCTACCGCCATAACGTCCAATGCTTGCCGATGACGTGTTCCAGTTTAGAGGGCAAGGTAGCCGTTTAACTTACTTTTGTTTGGGGCCTAACAACCCGGTCTCAAGTTGGCAACACAACATTACTACTTTCGGCGTCTCTAGGCGGCGTGAATTTCTTACAATCATGAAATCCGTTTGGTTGTTTGCCTTCCAATATCATAAAAATATGGGGAGAAAGTTGGACAGGTCAGCAGGAATTGTGACTGCGGTACTCAACACTCCCTGCCCACCCTGCAAGAAACTTAGCGTAAAGATATTTATGTGTATTTTGTGACTGCCTAATTTACTGATATCGATTAGAACCCTACGCTACTTTTAGATGATGTGAAAACTTGATTATTGGTAGTGTTATGCGTAAATACGCAGATGGGCTATTACGAAAATAATTCATTAGAGACAATAACATAATTACAAAGTTTTGTATTTGTAAGAAAATATTGGTTTCTTACATTTTACTAACGTCATTTTACAAATGACAACAGGTAGGATAAAATATCCAAAAAAGTATTCAAATTCCATCTATGACATAAATGTAAAATGGTAGCCGAGTTCAATTTTATGAATGTGTCTGTCGACACTACTGACAAAGGGATTGAGATCTATTAGTTAGCTAATTTAAAAAAGTGTGTGTGTGTTTGTGTGAGTGTGTGTGTGTGTGTGCGTGTATGTGTTTGTCTGAGTCCGAATTATTATCACTTTTGTAAAGGAAACTTTTGTTTCCCGTTTTAAATCTAAACCATGATTTACTAAAATATGTCGTTCAAGAGATCCTCAGTAAAAAAAATAAGTTCCTCAAAATTACGAACGTTACTCGCCGCATCGGTGAAACCACGACTAAAAGCTAGTATAAGAGCACTATATCCTTGAGGAACCTGGTTGAACTATCTTATAAAGAAATCAACAAGAAATACCATTTAGTACCAACATAATAAAAATACGGTTTATAAAGTTAGTAACATATTTTATTTCGTGCGAATCGTTCTGGATTATTCCTTTTCTAAATGTCCAATTAGTTGACCAACTTATCGACCAACTAGTAACCGAACCAACTTTACGTAATACAACCATTTGCACAAGAACCGCCACTCCCTTTACTCAGTGAGACTACGTTAGGATAGCTTACGTTTGTTGGGGATATAAAAGCTCTACAAATTCTGGTGTTATGCCAAACCGTGAGATTTTACTAAAATTAACTTAAAGGGTACTTCAATTTAAGCCTTTGGCAGATTAGGGTTTTCATGTAAGCGTAAACATAATGGTGATTTGCATATTTTTGTTACTTTTATGTTTTATGATTTCGGAAATACATTTTTTTTTCAATGTTTTTACTTCACACCGCATATTTTTTGTGGATAGATTAAATGTTTTTTTAAAATTTTATTAGTTGGAGTAGTTACCTTATTCTATAAACCGGAACACGTCAATAGTAAGCACTGACGTTATAGCGGCAGGAAAAGGTATGGCGGTGGTACGAATCCGGGCGAGTAGCTGTGAAACTCTACCACCTAGTCTGATGTCACGGTGTTAGCGAAGGTAAGTCTAGACACACACACATATTCATATCTTCCCTACAGTCTCTCTAACTCTTACAGGGTAGGCAGAGAACCAAATCTCACGACCCCGTCAGAACTGTCTGGCCTCCTCCACATTCATTACCCTTATAACACCACCCTCAGATAATATCGGATAATATTCGAGCGATTTGATCGGGGACCTTGGTCTTCCCCGGTACCAGGTACAGGTAGGATGAATGTATTCATCCACACCCGCATTTTATATCTGCTGTGTCAATCTTACATCTGTCATTCTTTCTACTTACTGTGTAGGCCTATGCTCGCCTTTTACGAGTTGCCTGGCAGAATTGGTCCTGGTGGTGGAGTTGTCACATCCCTACACTAAAAGCTTTGTCTACATAAAATTTAATGCGTATTACTAGTTAATGTACGTCTGAGTGTAGGTGCTCCGGATACCCATTCAAAGCTTTAATTAAGGAGTTAACATTGATATAACTTCGTAAATTCATTTCACGTTTGGTTAAACTAATGTTTGGCGGTTGGCAATCGTGGAAAATCAATTTCGTGATATATATATTTGGTGCTTATTCTTGTTACTGTTTTGTACGCCTCGTTGGTCGAGTGGCTAGCGTACACACCCAACGCCGATCAACCACAAGGCTCGGGTTCGATTCCCGATGAAGACAGACATTTGTGTGATGAACATTTAGCTGTCTGCATTTCCGGGTCTGGATGTTTATTAAATTTATTCTAGTATCTATTTAAGTATTTCTATGTATTAGAATCGTTGACTACCACCCATAACACAATCATATAATTTGCTTACTAATTTGTGTAAATTGTCCAGGAATATTTATTTATTTATTAAATAATACCGCCTTACCTATTCCTGCTGCTATAACGTCATGACGTATTCCAGTTTGGAGTGTAAGGTAGCCGATAAACTTACTTTTGCTCGAGACCTAACATCTCGGCCTCAGGTTGGCAACAAAAACAAATAATAAAACAAAAAATACCACCTTTGGTATCTCTAGGCGGCGTGAATTTCTTACCATTTGGAAATCCGTGTCGTTGTTTGTCTTCTATTATCATAAATAATAATAATAATAAATGATAATATCAACAGAGTTTGAAGTTTGCAAACATACTTATATGATCTTTTTTGTCTTCATTTGGTTCAAATCCTGTTTCTTTTCTTAAATTAATATTTACTACAGCTAAAAAATCTCAAAGACTTTTGTCGCAACGGCAAATAAAAAATAAGCCTATTTCAATAAGTTTCTACATTAATAGAATTATTATCGTCGGGGCTTAGCAAAATTCCATTTTAGACACAATTTAAGATGTCTGCATTGCCGGGTCTGGGTGTTTATTAAATATATTCTGGTATCTATTTAAGTATTTCTAAGTATTAGAATCGTTGACGGACACCCGTAACACAAACATATAATTTGCTTTATTTTTTTTACGTCAAATTCTTGCGTGTAAATTGTTGTCCAGGAATCTATATATTAATACGTGATGCCAAAACTTTGGACACCTTTTTACGAAAGTTGTGCTGACGGAGGACTATGAAATTTGGCACACTTATAGTTTATGTGTAGGAGAAGTGCAGAACGCTAATATTTTTTAATAATAATGCTTATAAAGTACATTAAATGAATACACATACATATCTTCACGCCAAGTCCCTTACGGGGTAGGCAGAGAGTATCGAGTGCCAGACCTCACGATCCTGACAAACCTGTCTTGCTTCCTTCACATTCATAACCCTTTTCATACAAACACGCCGGTTTCGGAGACTCTTGACACCGCCCTCGGATAATATCCGATTGATCTGATCGTGAAATGTCAGCCTTGGTCTCCCCGGGTACCTACATCCATCCACATTCGCATTGTATATCTGCTTTGTCAATCTTTCATCTGTCATTCTTTCCACATGACCGAACCAGCCTTAAATGAATAAATAAAACATTACCACACTACCATGCATTTGACACACACAAACAAATATGAGGATAAAAGATCACAGATGGCGCAATTACTATTCAGGAAACAAAGTAGTTAGTCTCGAGAAATTTACATGGCGTTCTTATCAACAAAATATTAAAATTTGGATATTAAAATATTAAAATGGTCGAATTTCGACCAATGGGCAACCACTAGTATTTATTAATTCTGCTTCACATCCTTTAACTTATTTTTGTTATCTCTTCCCGCCCGTGTTGGTTTTGGACCTAATGTAGAATAGACCAGCTTCTTCTCTATTTACAAGTTTGCTGAAGGCGAGCATATATTAAATGGGTATTTACCATCATAGTTACTGAGATATCGCCTCTGTAGTCTTGCATTCCAGCATCAGGCTTGACTTCTTGAAGTCCCAGGTTCGATCACCGAAAAAAAATTATACAATATTTAACAGCCTCGTTAGTTGAGGAGTTAGCATACACGCCACCGACCAAAGATGACTCCGGTTTGATTCCCGGCGAGGGCAGACATTTTTGTGAACAACATTTAAATGTCTGTATTTCGGGGTCTAACACCAATAACACAATCATATGACTTGTTTACTTTGGGGTTAGATTGATTTGTGTTATTTGTCCAGTGATATTTATTTATTTAATATTATATTTAATTAAGTTATTTATATAGTCGCCTTTGTGGTCTAGCGGTTCAGGTGTTGGACTTGACTGCATGAGATTCCGGGTTCAATTTCCGGGTCGAGCAACAAAAAAAAATGTTTTTTCCAATTTTCTAATAAAAAAAAAGCTGCTCGGAATTGGACATGTGCCTGATTGGCGGTAGGCTTGCCACCTATCACATTGTGGGTCTTAACTTCGACTAGTCGTGGGTGACCTGGTGGTGCCACTGCCTACCTCTTCGAGGATATGGGCGTGTAGATACTTAAATATTTACTTACTTATATTTAAGTTGTTTAGAATAGAATAAAGTATATTTATTTCACTTGGATTTTACAAATATTCTAGTGACGCGTCTTTATAAATCCAAAAATTGTTATGCGCGGTTACGTTCACTCACTGAGATCGGCGAAAGAAACTCAGTGGGCTTATGTTTTTCAAATCTTATATACAAAAATATATTACATATGTACCCAATTTGTACAGATTGGAATGAGGAGCGATTAATTCTAGGCATTTCTGTCTTCTAAATATTCTGGAATAACATACCTAATAACCCTTACTAAAAATTATTAATATTGATTAAATAGTAAGTCTATCATGTTCGGGAAGTTTACTGTAAAAACGTATACCTATTAAAGAAAAACCAATTTTGTTGAAACGGGACATATGCACAGCTAAATTGTTTTTATTTCTTGAATATTTACATTATGCATCTAATTCACATTTTTTTTAAATTAAAAAGTGTGGACGATGGAGTCTAAAAACTGGGATCTTACCATATTACGCTAAAGTTTTAACCAGTTAAATAACCCTGCAATTTAGTATGAAACGCTCACAAAGAACTCTCCCGAACCACCAGAACAAAATCAATCTTGTTGGGTACTCTATTCAACCTTTATTGAAAGTTGCGGTTAGATTAGCCTAGATTAAGTTCTAATACTACCTAATTTATAAAGTCTGTCTAGGGCTGTGTCAGATATAATATATTTTTCGGGTTTAAAATTACAAATACCAGGTGTTTTTACATTTGAAGGGCACAAGGCTAGAATGATGAATGTCCATTTTAGTAAATTTTGATATAAAGAAAAATGAAAATGTAACTAAGAGCTTGATAGTTATATTGTTTTTGTACATAAGTATTACTTAACTTGTTAGTGACATATCTAAGGATTAAAAACTACACAGAAATACTTTCAATGACTTTTTAATAATAGTCCAAAAAATATAAAACTTGACTAGAGGTGCATATTTCTTTTGTTAAAATGATAAATGTCCATAAACATTCATCATTTTAGTGGTGTACCATTTAATCATTTTAAATTATCTCTTACATTTCTTGAATAAGGCAATGAATCATAGAAAGATCTAGCTGCTTCTGAACAAAATTTTGTTTAATATATAATACTTGGTAATATATATTAACAGGTCAAATTTCAATTTTGATATCTTGTTGATAAGAACGCCATCTTCATTTGTCAAGACCAACTACTTTGATTTCAAACTTTTTAGTGCGCCATCTGTGATCTTTTATCGTTATCATCAATATATTTGTTTGTGTGCGTCAAATGCATAGTAGTGTGGGTACTGTTTTATTTATTGATTTAATGTACTTTATAGGCATTATTATTGAAAAATATTAGCGTTCTGGACTTCTCCTTACACATAAACTATAAGTGTGCCAAATTTTATGCTCATGCGTCTGCGCAATTATTGTAAAAAGGGGTCCAAAATTTTGGCATTACGTAATAATATTAATATATAATATGACTATACCCTTTCAGCAATATAGCAATGTTTGTCTGTGACTATCCGCATTTTAGCAGTGCTCAATATTTTCTGTTCTCAAATATCTCGTAACTCTGATCGTTTATGCAATTGTTTATTCTACAAAGAGATAGTACTCCTATCACAAACAATAAAAAAAATAATATCATTTTTTTGAACATTCATCGTTCTAGCCTTGTACCCTTCATACCCGTGTCGATTCTGATACACATTATCGAAACTTGTTTTATTGTTCGTTGTCCAATTAAAGAAACGAAAGAGATTTAACGTTATAGACGTGTCAAATTAGTCGGAACATAACTTGTACGGCTTTAATTCACAATAGATAAAGATTTTATCTAACCTAATATGACATCACTAAATGTGTTTTGTCTCTTTCGTATATGCGTTGAAAAGAGATAACGATAACTTTAGAAGAATGGCTTAACCGATTTCAAATAAATTTGGCATAGAAATGCAACTTAGAAAAGGACGAAACCTATTTTTCATCCCGACATTTTGTTAGGTAAAGTGGCGTTAGCTTTGTGATAAAGTGACAGTGGTGTTTGATCTGTCTGTTTAATCAGAATATACTGTCAATTACTAGCTAATTAAGGTAGGTTAGGTTTAGGTTACTTTATTTTAGAGAACAGTTGAATTTCATTTTAACTTGCCCGGGTAGGAATTCATCCCCTTACCTATTCCTGCCGTCATGACAGTGTATTATTTCGACTCAGAGGGTAGGGTGGCTGGCGGTGGATAACTTGCCTAGCACCTTGGCCATTGCACAGCTACTTACCCAAAATATCTATTGTGTCTATAGGCCACGGTTCTCTATTACCATCAGGAGAGGCTGTGCTTGTTCGATATCTTGTCACATAAAAATATTTTGCATATCAGCTCACTATTGAGCGCAGACAATATACCTCCATATATTTAACTGGGTCAGCGAACTTCGTGGGAGTTGCAGATGGCGGACTGTTATATTCCGGCCATTTTACTAAATTATAAGACTAATTTAGTAATGACTTGGAATATATTAGTGCAAGCTTAAGACAAATAGCTTTGGGACACGGGCATAGCTTCAAAAAACAGCAAGTTTTCTGATAGAATGCTGTCCAGTCAAAAGCCATTGTTGCTACCACCGTTTTTCTTATTCCTGTCTTCATTGCTCACCGACAGCACTGCGCTGCTAGACTTTCATACGCTGCTCAAAGTCTAGACCATAGTATGGTGGAAATACACTTGTGCTATGGTGACTATATATGACTGTTGACTCTTAGGCTTAGGAGAGCAGCCTGCTATTTTTGAACTCACGACAAAAAAAGAAAAAAAAAAGTATCTATTGCATCATGATTTGTAATCAAATGGTTTCGATTTCGATGCCTATTTTTTAATGCTGACGTGATTGAGATGAGATACATCACTAATTAATAGGTTTTGTCAAGGGCTATTGTTTTCTCTAAATTTTGTGATCATCTCATATAGTGTAAAAAAAGTATCTTCACGCCCATATCCCCGAAGAGGTTGGCAGAGGGACAACCAGGGCACCCACGACTAGCCGAAGACACTATGTCCCACAATGTGATAGGTGGCAAGCCTATCGCCAACCGGGCTATTTCCAATCCCGAGCAACATTTTTTTATTAGAAAATTGGAAAAACCCAATTTCCCTTTTGTTGCCCGACCCGGGAATCGAACCCGGGACCTCATGCAGTCATGTTAAAAAATAGTTACACGTTATTAGAAAAGGGGTTCTAATAACAATAATACGCGGACGAGACATCGGCGGACAAGTTTAAAATAACATTTATAATAATTTAGAAATCAAGGAGATACTCAGCTTTCCTGTGACGCGTGGGTGAAACATAATTGACCCATTTTGTAGTCAGGATCCTGGAGCACGAGATTTTTAGTTCAAAACGAACTTCACTTTGAATCTGTAAAATATGTTTTTCGATGACATTCCACAAAGGGGTTTTACTATTTTAGTGCATAAATCTACAATTAGTCGTTTATTAAAATGCTAAGCATTTAACATAAAAAGCTCAACGGTAATTAATATTGAGCCATTACAGTACTTTTAACTTTAGTTAAATTTATAGTAGAGTAACAATTTACTACTAGCCGACCCGGCGAACTTCGTTCACTTGGTACTCAATATTGCCTAGCCTGCAGGGAGGACTTAGCGTGAAGATACATATCGATACTAGCTGACCCTGCAAACTTTGTATCGCTTGACATTAACAGCTGCTTCGATAGTAGCGCAGTCTGTCGGATCCAAATGCAAAACATTCCAAAATAAACAACTTCTTATTGCTAAAAAAATGTTTAAAAAAACATTTTCCAGGAGACCAAATTGTGAATCTAAGCCATTCTCGAATTACTTTCAACACACCCAAAAAAATTAATCAAAATCGGTCCAGTCGTCCAGAATGAGATCAGTGACAAACACACGAACAAAAGAAATATAATATACATTAAGATCTCTTACATCAGTAAGACAATCTGTCCGTTGAAATGTTTCTCTAGATTTCGTATTTTAAGTTATTTGTTCACTTTAAATTGCACTGTATACTAAGTGTTGTCATGTCTATAATTTTTATTAAATACCAACCAAATTACTCCTTTACTCCTCTCCCACGGAAACCCTTTAAGTGAGCTTGATAAAAAGTATCCTAAACCCTTCCTTGAAATATTGCGTACCGTTCAGCCCAATTTCGTTATGACCAGTTTAGTAGGTTTAGCGTGAATCGTAGTCATGCGTCATGATATAAAGAGACAGACAACAAAATTCTAAAAATGCGAGACATGTGTTCTGCTGTTACTTTTTAGTTGCCTTAAAAAAAGGTGCCTGCACCTATTCCTTTAAAATACTAGGTGCAGCCACCATTTTTTTCACCTTTTATGTAAAATTCACTTTTTTGTGATAGATTTTTTGAGCTTCGATTATTAAGAAAATGCTCGAAGTTTTCGAGGAGATAACATAATAGATGATAGCGAAGAAGCACATGCTCACTGACGAAGAGACAACAGTACATGGTTTAAAGACACCATAGATGTAGGTACGTCGTTGTGCTGTGGGCTGTGGTTGGGGTGATAGCCCTAACATGCCAGTCAACCTGCTATCTACCCCCAGAATCGGAATGTGATAGTGCCAATCACTGTTATAATGGTCGCAAGTTAAGAAAGCCGGCATTTTTCCATTAAAATTCAATTTGATTATTTGAGTTTTTAGTATAATAAGCACTAGCCAGTTGTAGCACGAATCTTGAAGATAAGTCCATGAACTCAGGATATTGTCAGGATAATTGGAACGCACATGACAGTGAAACCGGACCGGATATCGAACTCGGGACGGGGGTCGATACACATCCGACCTAGGTCACTAACCTGACGAGATGTGGCCGACATGTGGGGATAAAACAGGGGTTGACTTTTTGTATTATATTCTACAAATGGACCGGAATATGTTGAAAATAGGAAATGTTAGTCGAGGGGTTCACGTAGGTGTCTGTCATCCGCGCGTCTAGAGTTCGATTCCTAGCTAGGGCGTTGGTGAGTGTATTTTTAGATTTGATTGTTTAGTATTTCTACGTATGAATAGATACTCATACGATATATATTTAAAAAAAGTAACTTCACGCCCATATCCCCGAATCGGTAGGCACAACCAGGGCACCCACGACTAGCCGAAGGCACTAAGTCCCACAATGTGATAGGTGGCAAGCCTATCGTCAACCGGGCACATATCCAATCCCGGGAAACATTTTTTTTTGTTGCCCGACCCGTTAATCAAACCCTGGACCTCATGAAATCAAGTCCGATGCCGGACCGCTAGACCACAAAGGCAGCTATATTTAGATTTTATACATTTAAATAAATGAATATTAATTGCTGTTCGTTTGTCTTGCTAAAACTCGAGAACGGCTGAATCGATTTGGCTAATTTTGGTTTTGAATTATATTATATTAAAGTTCTGGAAAGGTTTAAAAGATAAGAAAAAGGAAAAAAAACTGTGAGGAAACTAGGATAACAACATTTTAAATTTTTCCATAAAAACTGAATGGGAATGGAGTTCGCAGAGACAGCTTCTACGATATATAGAAATTGTCTAATATAAACAAGTACATCTTGAAAGATTAACATGTGCATGGATGTAGGTATCCGGGGAGACATAGGTTGATATTCCACGACCATTATAAGTCGAGTATCATCCAAGGGTTAAGTCTCCGAAACCGGGGTGTTTGTTTAAAAAGAGTAATGAATGTGGATGAATCTTGACAGTTCGTGTGAGTCGTGACACTTGTCAGCATATACTCTCTGCTTACACCGAAAGAACTTGGCGTGAAGATGTGTAAGTATGTACTCGTACCTAAGATTCTTGGGTTAGGGACTGATCTATTAAGTAATTTTTTCATACTTTAAAGCAGTAGTTTTATTTATTTACAACTATCTGCTCCGACCAACTTCGTTTCACTCGTTTAGTTTGTGTGGGAAAAACTAAAATGTTGTTTTCCCAAGTTTTCTCACATACGAACGGAATAAAAAGTCCTATGTCCGTCTCCTGGTTTTAAACTACCTACCCATCAATTTCCAGCCAAATCGTTTCAGCCGTTCGTATGTTATAATTAGTGTAACTAACACAACTTTCTTTTGTATATATATAGATGTATATACAAACCGACTCAAAAACTTCATATCGCTCGACATTAACAGTTAGGTACTATACTAGGTCTGATAGTAACGCACTCTGCCGGACCCAATGTAAGGCATTCCAAAATCAATGACTACTTAAAACTAAATACATTTTCCAGTGGACCAAATTGTGAATCTAAACTTTTCTCGAATTCCCTTGAACACGCACAAAGAATTTCATTAAAATCGCTCCAATCGTTTAGGAGGAGTTCAGTGACATACACACGCACATAAGAAATATGTTTATATAGAATAGATTTTGTAGTTTCTCTATATTTATACATCTATGCATCCATCTCGCTCTGTGTCGATCTCGAACAAAAACAACTAACATACACGTATTACTACATTCATTATTTCTACAATATTTTTTCACTTCTCTTTTCACTCTTGGGTGTTATTGAATTTTACAAATTTTAGTGTTAATATGCGTGTTACCTCAGAACCTTTTACCGGATGACCCTAACAATTGATTTCCGGTTAGTTTCATTTAAATTCGGTCAAGATCCGGCGAGTAGTTTGATGTAGTGGAGGGACTAGTGTACACAGCTAACCTTCGATGCTCGAGTTCGATTCCTGACGGGTGCACATTTGTGTGACGAATATATAGATGTATTCATTTCCCGGTCGGGGTATTTATTAAATTTATTTGGCCATGTATTTAAGTATTTTATATATTAGCAATCTTTACCCATAACACGAGCAAATGATTTACTAACTTTGGAGTTAGGTTTAATTCCTGTTAGGAAAATAGTTGCAGTTGAGTTATATTTAATATTGCTTAAGTTTGTTCTCTTCATGCCAAAATAGGCAGCTACCGAAGGCTTGGGTTCGATTCCCGACGAAGCAGACATTTATGTGATGAACATTCAGATGTCTGCATTTCCGGGACTGGGTCTTTATTTTTTTTTTCTGGTATTCATTTAAATATTTATATGTATTAGAATTGTTGAGTAACACCCTTAACACAAGCATTTAATTTGCTTACTTTGGGATAATATTCAATTTGTGTATCTTGTCCTGGTATATTTGCTATTATTACTTATTACAAATGTTTCCTAGTGTGTTTTTAATTTTTTAAAACAAGTTAAATTGGTGAGTTTATTCTGTACTAGTAGCCCGCCCCAGCTTCGTACGTTTATGAAATATACATTTAAACCTCCTTCTTCAATCTCTTTATCTATTAAAAGAAACCGCATCAAAATCCGTTGCTCAGTTTTAAAGACAAATACAAAGAGACAAAAGGACAGAGGAAGCGACTTTGTTTTATACTGTGTAGTGATGATACTATATACTATTGTACTGCGTAGTATTATTTAAATTATGCACTTCGGCTTTATTCGTAAAGCTTCGGAAATCCGAATGTATTTTAAAGATGTTATTGTTGAGATGATGTTATTACATATAAATAATCAAGTATAAAGTGTAAAAAAAATAAAAAAGTGTAAAGCCGAAGCGCACAATACAATAGTAGTACTGTAAGTAAAAAGGGTTAAAACCATAATTAATTTTAATCGCGTTATTTTTCATGTATGTCTTCTTCGTCTTTTATTTGATGTATTGAACACTGTTTTTAAAATTCGAACACCTGTTTTTGAAAGAGCCTTTACATTAGGCAAATAAAAATTATCATTTCATGCGAGCGAAATGAGACCGGATATCGAACTCGGGTCGGTACACATCCGACCTTGGTCACCAACCTGCGGAGATGTAGCCGACATGTGTTAGGGGATCAAATCAGAAGTAGCCAGGGTTGTCATTTGTTTGCTCCCATACTCCCTGGTACGGAAATTATTATAATGTGCACATGAAATGTAATAATGTAATGTATTGTTTAGTGTTTTCCATACCTCAAGTTGGTCTGAAAGTTCTTATTTGGCAATAAGACAATCTTCGTTAATCATTTAGTTTTAAACCATTTTATTTTTAATGTGTGTTTTTCTTTAAAATAAGAATATCATTTATTTTGCATAGACCATATAATAAACATTTGCGACGCGTCTATATAATAGGATTTTAAACTTAAATCGTCGCGTATTCATAACATTTTTAATTATTTATACGGGATACTCACGATCTCTTTTCATTTTATTTGTCGATATTTCTGCCTAGTTGCATAGGCCGTGGTCCCGTCGTTACTACGGCCTATGCAACTAGGCCGAAATTTCGACAAATAAAAAAAAGAAATCGTGAGTATCCGTATAAATAATTAAAAAAGCGTCTATATAATAGTAAAATCTACCACCGGATCGGAACGCGGTCACCCACTGAGAAGATCCTGCAAGAAACTCAGCGGGCTTGTTTTTTTTCACTTTAAAGTATATATACAATTATTAAAGTAATAATACGTTATATTTATTGATTCAACATGAGAAGCAATAAATCGTAAGCGCTCATATCTGTTAAATATTCCGCAACGGTTTATAGTACTACAATTGGAATTATACGCTTCGGCTTTACATTTTTTACTCTTTTCACATTTTATACTTTTATTTTTAAATTGGCTAACCTAATCTTAATTTAAGAAAAAATATTAATTATGTGTAATAACAACTCTATATAGATATATTTAAAATACATTCGGAGTCCCCAAGCTTGACGAATATAGCCGAAGCGCATAACTTAAATAGCTACGACTGTAAAGACTTTTTTATATAATTTCAATTTGACATATTTCTTCAATTAAAGCTTTGGAAGGTCTTTCACATAATCGGGCAGATTATTGTGAAACCGTATACGTTGCAAATGGCTTAGTATGTGACTACGAGACACTTGCAGAGCAAGATTATTTTTATTAGTTGTATTGACCACAGTATACATCACAACTTCATATATAAATGAACTGATATTCCTCTGAATACGTATTAAACTAACTGTTACCCGCGGATTTGCACGCGTGGCAGTTAATATATTTACTTATTATAGGCCATAAAAATGGACTCTTATACAAACTTTCAACCTCTGTTTCACCCCCTTAGGAGTAAAATTTCCAGAAACGCTTAAATACGTATCTTATTATTTTATAATATCGCCTCTGTGGTCTAGCGGTTCAGTTGTTGGACTTGACTGCATGAGGTCCCGGGTTCGAATCCCGGGTCGGGCAACGAAAAGAAAATTGGGTTTTTCCAAATTTTCTAATAAAAAAAAAATGTTGCTCGGGATAGGATATGTGCCCGGTTGGCGATAGGCTTGCCACTTATCACATTATGGGACTTAGTATCTTCGGCAAGTCGTGGGTGCCCTGGTTGTGCCTCTGCCTACCTCTTCGGGGATATGGGCGTGAAGATACTTTTTATTATTTTAATAGGTAGCCCAAAAGTAAAGTTTCATGTTTCTAACCCAAAAAAAGATGATTTTCCATACAAACTTTCAACCTCTATGTCACCCCTTTAGGGTTAGAATTTCCAGAAACGCTAAAATACATATCTTGTCATTTTTAAAAAAGGAGCCCAAAAATAAAGTTTCATATTTCTAACTTAAAAAATGACGGTCTTCCATACAAACTTTCAACCCCCATTTCACCCCCTTAGAGGATGAGTTTCCAAAATTTCGTCCTTAGTTGGTGTTTACTCAATAAAGTGTTGCTACTCGCTAAATTTCATGACTCTAACTCTAACAGTTTTCGCTCAGCAAAGATGAATCAGTCTGTCAGGACATGTTATTTTATAAATATATATTTAATAGATATACTGAGATGTTACGGTTAGAATTTTAATTTCTTTGAATTATTCTCTTAGCGAAAATCTATAATAGCCTAAATTTTAAATTGCCCTTATCTCTCTTTGGTAAAAAAAAATAATATTTACTTCGGCAAAACTTCCTAAGAGAAGAATTGCATACAAAATGATACTGTAACATTATTTAAAATAATCCTACAACACCAATATCAGTTTATTTAGCAGCATACGCTAAAGCATCTAAGCTTTATGTAATTGCAAGTTTGTTTTCTTACTTTCTCAGTTTCTTTTATATTTCTTATCGTCGGCGTTTGGTGGAATTCCTTTATAGACATAATTTATCAATATCACTTGTATTTCTACCATGTGTTTTCTTTTTACTCACCGATTACCGGAAGACATTTACAAATGTTGATTTTCTTGTGCAGTGAAGGTCACGTGTTGTACTAGCGTTTACCCGTGACACTAATGGTCGGGAGTATCTCAAAAATTATTACTTTATGTTAGAATATTATTAGTACCTTTCAATAAAGAATACCAATACTTATTTTTATTTCAGCACTTGCCCTTTGCTTGGGATAAATTTTCTATAAATTTTAAAGATTTCGCCCCAGACAGGATTTGAACCCGTAACCTTTCGTCTCAAGCCGACCATTGCTCTAACCCAGCCTTTCCCAAAGTGGGCGATAACGCCCCCTTGTGGGCGCTGGAAGCCTAGAGGGGGGCGGTATAAATCTTGAAAAAAATGTTTTTTTTAAACTAGGCGCAACAAATATGTTATTGAGGTTATTGACAAGAAAAAAACGAGGGGTGCTACAAAACAACTGATTTTCAAAGTGGGCGTTACATGAAATAAGTTTGGGAACCTCTGCAATAGATGATAGTATTTTCGCTAATCATAAATTTCAATCCCTATCCTTACTTAATAAAGTTATGCAATAAATGCAATTGTTAAGTTACACTTTCACGCAAAAACTGTTTAAACAATAGTCATGAAACTTTGAACACATATTCTTGTAGATATTAAAATACATTTTTTATGACTTACACGCGAGCAAAGCCGCGGAAAAAGCCGCACTTACTCTAGAACACATAATAGAGTACGTTTGTCAACTCTACAGCTGACATAAGCTTAACAACGTTAACCGGGTCAATTCGTATTACATCAAAAACAAATAATTAAATATACATCCATACATATCTTCACGCCAAATCCCTAACGGGGTAGGCGAGCATCATTAAATAAATATCACAAATTTAATCTAACTCCAAAGTAAGCTTGTGTTAAACGTGTTGTCAACGATTCTAATACACAGAAATACTTAAATAGATACCAGAATAAATTATAAAACACCCAGACCCGGAAATGTAGACTTCTAAATGTTTATAACACTAACTCCTGCTCCGTCAGGAATCGAACCTGAACTTTACGGTTGGTTGGTGGAGATAGGTTTACGCTAGCCCCTTGACTAACGAGGCGTTGTAAAAGTATGTTTGTACAGAATTAATATAAAAGGCGCTATATGAGATAAGAACCAAATATAAAAGGGACTCTAGTGTTCACTTCCCTTTGTTCTTTTACAGAGTTGTTCGCACTCCTGTAATAGGATCTACGGATTATTAAAGTCTTTCGTGTCTATTACATTCCTTTTTTTACGGAAGTTTTTATTATACTATTAAAACTTTTGAGAAAGAAAAGCATTTCTAAATATCTCTTACATTTTCTACCTTATTCTAATTAAAGCCTATAGGTTTCGGTTATGGAGGCATCATTGCTGCTATTACAACAGCTTTAACTCCAGTTTAAAGCTGTTTTTAACCTCTGTTTTGTTAAAGTTTGATGTGTCTGAGTTTATGTATGTCTATGGCATTATAGCTCTTAAGTATATAGACTCATTTTAATACACTTTTGTTTTGTGATTGATTTTTTTCTTATCTAACACCTCATTTTACGTTGGCGGCTAAAACCTACTTCAACGATTTTAAATTAAAGGAAGTTTATGAATTAAAAAAACATGAAGGCGAAGTCAAAGACGGCGGTTAGACTTTAAAAAGTGTATTACAGCTGTCACATTAAAGCGTAAGAAGTAAATGTAAAAAGAATCGGCGCCAGTCGACTACCTATTACAAAAACATAATTGTGGACAAGAGCAGTTTGAGCATCATGGTGATACTAAATTCAAAGCAGGCAATACCAAGTACCACACCTATAATTCTTATTGCATCTCCATCGATGATTTTATTAGAGGAGACTTTATGCTTGGTATAGAAATTCAGAAATGGATTATACGTGCACAAGAAAAGTCGAAATTCACATCGCATGCGCGACGGTCGTCTCGAGGGCGTATGCTTGTTCAATTCCAAAAGGTACTAATTGCATAAAACTGTTATTGTAAAATAAGTTCTGTAATCTTTTATGGCAAGTTGAAATTGCATGTACAATATAAATATGTGCATAAGGCGTTTTTAATTGCGGAAACTACGGCAATGTTTCCGTTGGTAATCGTAGACATTCGTGTTCGGTCGTCGGCCGCGCACGTGCACTCATCAGAATCGACTCCACAATGTTTCGCTAATGTACAATCGGCAACAAAATTACGAACTTGGATGATTGAATTCTTTGTTTCGATAAAATTTTTAAATCTTTTTTCCCGCTTTATATTTTTGTGCCACGTTAGTGTTTGTTGCTGGCTTAGGTACATTCTCGCTTACTGGCAACGCGATAATATCTTTAGTATCTATAGGCGACGTTTGATTGAATGCCTTTCTAATACAACTAGGTATTAATATAACATGTTAATTTAACAATCTCAAGTAAAAAACTAAAATATTTTTGCCTTGCTTTTTATCAACCACAATAATGACAGCGCAACCAGAGCCTATTACAGAGGTTCCCAAACTTATTTCATGTAACGCCCACTTTGAAAATCAGTTGTTTTGTAGCGCCCCCCCCCCCTCGTTTTTTCTTGTCAATAACCTCAATAACATATTTGTTGCGCCTAGTTTAAAAAAAAACATTTTTTTTCAAGATGTATACCGCCCCCCTCTAGGCTTCCAGCGCCCACAAGGGGGCGTTATCGCCCACTTTGGGAAAGGCTGGCCTATTACAATAGTTAATCTCTGGTATATGGTATACCTACATTAAAATATTGTTTAGTAACGCAGCTATAAAATTTAACGTGTAACGATTATTTTTATGTATTTAAAAACAAGTAGGTCGTAGGTTCGACTCTCATATTTTTTATGTTAATCAATTTCTCACTTATTACTGAACCGATATTAAAAATTCTTTTTGTATTTAAAAGAGCACACCTCCGAGGCGATCCCATTGCAAGCAAGTCTGGATCTAATAATGGATTCCCAGGGAAATCGAGGAAAATGTTGTTTTTTTATGTACGTAGCTATCTATTCCTTACTTATTGAAATTGAAGTCAGTTACTTGGTGTTTTCCTGAACTTAAAGTATTATTATGACTATTGTAGTTATTAGGTATGTTATATAGGTAAGTAGGTAGGTAGTAGAAATAACAAAATACTAAAACAACCTGAGACAACAACTACGACAGGATTTTAAGTAAGTAAGTAAGTATCTTCACACCTACATTCCCGAACGGGTAGGCAGGGGCACAACCAGGTCACCCACGTCTAACCGAAGACACTAAGTCATACAATGTGATAGGTGGCAAGCCTATCGCCAACCCGGCACATATCCAATCCTGAGTATCATTGATTTTATTAGAGAATGGGAAATACCACTTTTTCTTTTTATTGCCCGGCCTGGGATTCGAACCCAAAACAACTCCAACACTTGGACCGCTAGTCAACAGAGGTGATCAGACAGGATTTTGTTTTTTTTTCCAATATTACAGTAGAACCCCGATAAATAAAAAATAATGAAATATGCATTTGTTAGGTATAGTTTTAAGTACCAAAGGTTTATTATTAAAGTAAAAAAAGGAAGCTAGTTGATACTTTTATTTATGAAAATTGATTTTGTTTTGAAATGCTAATGGTTGTTTTATTTTTTTTTATTATATATTATCTAAGTTTTCAATTATTTCAAAGGTCTTAGTAAAATTAAAGACAAACTAATCTCGGGTAAAATCAAAGGTGTTATGAATATATCAATACATAGTATAAAACAAAGTCGCTTCCTCTGCCCCTTTGTATTCTTAAATCTTTCAAACTACGCAACGGATTTTGATGCGGTTTTTTTAAATAGATGAAGTGATTGAAGAGGAAGGTTTATATTATGTATATTTTATATCCGTGAAAAGCTGGGGCGGGCCGCTAGTAAAATATAAAAGGAATAAATGCTATGACAAAATTGGGTTGATCTTCGCATTTATAAGTTAAAATGACGTAGCATCCTGAAAATTGTAGATTTTTGGCAATTCTATCAATAAAGGAGTAAAATAAAAGATGAAAATTTATATTTTTAAAAATTTTATTCATTTCCAAAATCTAAGTTTAACATAATAATTTCTAAACTACGTAGCAGTTTATTGGAAGTACGTGTAAGACTTTTTAATTTCTCGCATATAGGTAAACATTAATATAAATTTTAGTAGGTAAATAACCTAATTTTATCCGACTTTGAAAAGGAAGAGGTTCTCAAAAAATATTGGGCAAATTAACTCTAAAGCAAGCAAATTATATGCTTGGGTTATGGGTGTTAGTCTACGATACTAATGCATAGAAATCAAAAAGATAGAAATATTTCAATAGATATAAGAAGGAATTTTATAAACACCCGGACCCGGAAATGAAGACATATCCCTCATTAATTCGACTGTATATTCAATTACTCAGCCAATTATGAATGGATTTTACTTATTTCTTAAGGAGATGAAAATTAAATATTTTGCAGTGGTTGAGTCTAACATGTTTGATATCTAAAATTGTGTCAATTTCGAAAATTTTAAGAATCTTAAAATCTATCATTATTTTTGTTGTCATTCGCGGGCAACATCTAGTTTTACATAATAAAATGTCCAAGCAATATAATTCGAGGACGCCTATCTCCTAAAGATAACTTTCTCTAAAACTTATAATAATAAAGCAATATAAGCATCCAACGAACAACTTCACGATATACAATCTGTAATATTATATTGATTGAGTATAAATCAGCATAATATATAAATATATACTGCTCTTTAGTCGGGTGGTTAGTTTGTAATGTTAACAATACTTATCCGTCAGGCTCAAATTCAATTTTCAAAACGGCCAGGTAATTTTCTAATCATTTTTGGTACTGTTTTTATGAGAGATAAGCGAACAAGTACTTGGCTCTCCTGATCGTAAGAGATAATTTTGGCCTTTAGAAACCATAGACGTTATAAGTGCGCTGCTGTCCACCAGGTGTATACACCAGGATGGAGCATATTGTGCAAGTTTACCGGCTACCCGGCATTATGGCGACAAGAATGGGTAAATGGGTAAGTTAATTCAGTTTATATGCACACTAGCGAAACCGACAGACGTCCTATCTTAAGGGGCCATGTATGCTAAAATACATCAGCAATATACTGTTTCTTTCATACAAAGCAATTATGGATCGTGGCAACGAAAATACACAAGATTAACATTAATATGCTTTATAAGACTAGTGTTTCCAAAACACGATTCATTTCACTTTGCTCGATAGAAAAAAATCAAAAAGTTGACCCTTTTTTGAAAGCAAAACCCAACTGTCTACTTCAATTATGAAAATATCGACACCAGATTTAACATAAACATAGATAAGTATTATACCCAAAAGATAACTGTTTCAGTTTTTATATTTTTTTTCAAATTACTTTTATAGTGTCAAAAATATTGATTTGGCGCTTAAGACGTTTACTTTAGAGCGCAATATTTCATAGTAATCATGGAACGGGGGAGTGCGCTGATTGGCTCTTCTGGCTGACTCAATATGGGGCCTTAAGTAAGAATAAAGAATCAAGTTAGACTCGCAAATTTGTTTCTTTTATAAAAAGATTTTTCAGACAATAATTAACACAAAAATGGTGAAACTATTACATCAGTTAACGCGTTATAAGATGAACATGGCAAATAGCGATTAATTTTTAACCGACATTTAAAAGGAGTAGTATGTTTTATTGTTGCTTGTGACGCGACTATTAATAAAGAATCGATTTGAATGGTTGTTCATTGGAAAGGTAGGTAATGATCCCGAGATGATCTCATATATTTCATCAACATCCCACGAGTAGTTTTTAGTTAAAAAAGTATATTCACGCCCATATCCCCGAAGAGGTAGACAGAGGCACAACCAGGGCACCCACGACTAGCCGAAGACACTAAGTCCCACAATGTGATAGGTGGCAAGCCTATCGCCAACCGGGCACATTTCCAATCCCGACCAACATTTTTTTATTAGAAAATTGGAAAAACCAATTTTCTTTGTGTTGGCCGACCCGGGATTCGAACCCGGGACCTCATGGAGTCAAGTCCAACACCCGGACCGCTAGACCACAGAGGCGATTTTTCAAATCCATACTAATGTTATAGAGCAGTCTGTCTTCCTGTCTGTTTGTTACTTTTATACAACTAAGCCGCTGGATCGATTTCCATGAAATTTGATATTTGAAAGATTGATATGTTCTTTTTTGAATAATCGACTTATATGCGGCTTTAATGAAGGAAGGATATTTGTTTAAAAATCTAGTCTACGTTGGCAAAGTCGCAGGAAAATAGCTAGTTAATTGAATTAACATACAACAATTAAACATACAAACATAATAACGAAGCGCCTTATTTGATGCGTCATTATATTGTAAGTTTTATTTAACTTGGTTTAACCGTTTATCATGAGCTCTCACCCCCTACAAAATAAATCGCCACTCGTGTCTAAGCGTGCTGGTAAAATGGTCGTACCTTTTACTTGGTATCAGACCTTGAGTCGATTGATTAACGTTGGTGGGAGTTGGAGGTCATTATTCGAACGAAACAATTTTGTGAGAAGCTTACCTCCGCCCGTGTTTTCGCCCAGGCGGTATTAAACCGGCATATTATATTTCCCTCTCGTACTTGACCAATAGCTCCAATTTTACTTAGATTTTAAGTTAAGTTCACATTTTGGTTGGTCCGGGCTCCTGTGCAGAATAGACCGTCTGCCAGGCAGCTCGTAAAAGGCGAGCATTGGCTTACCGTCACTAACATCGTGACATCTGACTACGTGGTAGAGTTTTGTAACGACTCGCCCGGGTGAGTCCCAACGCCTAACCTATTCCTGCCGCCATAACGTCATTACGTGTTCCTGTTTTGGAGGGTAAGGTAGCCGGTAAACTTACTTTTGCTCGAGACCTAACATCCCGGCCTCAGGTTGCACAAGACAGGGTCAGGTTGGCAACGCACCATTGCCACGCACGCACTTCCTGTTTTGGAGAGTAAGGTAGCCGGGAAACTTACTTTTGGTCGATGCCTAACTTCCCGGCCTAAGGTGGGCAAAGTACAATCACCACCTTTGGTGTCTCTAGGCGCCATCAGGAAATCCATCTGCTTGTTTGCATTCTAATATCATGAAAAAAAATAAGAACTGAAAACTAAATCAAAATTGATAAAGCAGTTCTTCAGGAACGGGCAAAAATGTTTTCGGTTTAGAAGCATTTTTGTATTAAATATTTTTTGTGTATTGTTTCTCTTTTATGATTTTATATGTAGTTATGCATTCGTCGTGCGTGCTTTGTATATTGTCTATTTGTGTTTATCTGTGTGTGTGATTGTATTTGTCATCATAAATAACTCTAGAACGGGTGGACCGATTTCGATGTGTTTTTTTTTATTTGAAAGTTGATTTGATCGAGAAATTTATACTGGTATCTTTTAAAATATGTTTAAGAATTAGTGACACCGATCATAACATAAGCATATAATTAGCTTTGTTTGTTCTTATTTTCCATTTGTGTTATTTGTCCTTATTTATAATTTTATTTACAGAATACCGAAAATCATTTATAAGTCCAAACGGAAACTAAACTAAAGTTAAATTTGACTTACTACCACTATCTAAAGCTTGAAGCTATCATGTCAATTTGACAGCTCGTTCAATATTCGAACGCGAGAAGTGTCAAACAACAATTGACATCTCGAGGGATTTGTCGAGAAACTTTGTCATTTTTAGGAATAGAAAAATAAACGAAAACATAATATGTGCCCTTCTAAAAACGTTTTAAAAATCGATCAATCCCGACAAAAATAACTTACTTTATGGTTTTACTAAAAGGGCAATTCAAGTTTCATCAGTAGCCTTTGTCCAGTATCTGCTCCTCTTCTTCAAGAAAATTTGACAGATCTACTTAAGATGAATCTAGTGAGTCCAAACTTGATGGATATACTAGAAAACCTAAATCATATCTTCGAGATCCATTATTAGACTTGTTCAGATG
>NJDC01006860.1:59875-88908 GCA_002245475.1 Calephelis virginiensis | reverse complement strand
TAGAAAATTGGAAAAATCCAATTTTCTTTTTGTTGGCCGACCTGGGATTCGAACCCGGGACCTCATGTAGTCAAGTCCAACACCCGGACCGCTAGACCACAGAGGCGATATATATATATCTACCAGCCAAATTTTAAGAAACGTTGCGGAATCAATAAAACTAAATCAACATTAACAACTCATTTTATAAATAAAAATAATTATAAGACAAACAAAAAAAAAAACAATATTAAACAATTTATATTTTTTTAAAAGCATAAAACTGGTTTCCACCGACCGCAGTCGCATCGCAGTCTGGTGACGTCATGACTCGTATTAGGTACGACATAGCTTGACAACAAATGAAGCATTTTTGCGGACAGTTTTCAGTGAATGTTAATGAAAGTAAATATTACAATTTGGCAATAACATTTAAAATAAAATCCTTATATAAAATTTTGGCCTGTCCTTACAAAGTTACCCTGTATGCAAAGTCAAGTAAACGTCAACGTAACACGTCTAAGAACCTAATGTTCAGAAGACCTTAAAAGAGGACCTTAAAGGATCTCAAACCTCAAATTTCAAACAAGAAACTCGCATCATAATCGGTTCATTAATTTAGGATCTACGATACACACATACATATATACACACGTCAAACTTATAAAACTTCTCTTTTTGCCTTAGGGGTTAAAAGTATAGCGGAATATGGCAGTTTATAAGACCATCGGATGCGACTTTCTGTTATTACGGATAATAAATCGCGTATTGTATTGGAGGGTGCGAGAGAAATGCCAGAAGTTGAGGGCGTCTCCATGTAGGGAGTGTGGTGAAGTGGTTGTATTGAACAACAACTTAATATCATCTGTTTAAATTAAATTTTATTTAACATTTATTTTACACATGTAATAGCCGACAGACGTTGTCTTTTTTAAATATGTATATTGATTTTTGATTATATGATGCTTCTCCTGGCAGTAGCTAAAACTACAAAAATATAGTTATTACTTAATACGAACATGATATGTTATAATTCTAAATAATAAATTTGTATAAATTTAAAAATATTTGCTCACCACTATGTAGTAAAATATTTTGGTATAAACAAATATGTTTTGTAACAACTTCTAACAAACATATTCAGCAAATAAATAAATAAATTTCATTTTATTTCATTTCGTTCATTTAATTTGATTTAATTTCATTCATTCATTCAATTCTATCAATGCGATCATATAATTCGTGTCATTCGTTTCATTGGTTTCATTCGCTTAATATGTTTCATTCATTTAGTTCATTTCTTTCTTTTCATCCATTTCCCCCAATTTATTTATTTCATTCATTTCATCAAATCGTCCAATTCATTAATTTCATTTTAAAATTGGTTCATTCGTTCAGGCGTGATGCGATGACCAAGGGAAATGAAATCCCCATTTCCTTTTTTTCATTTCATTCCCATTTTTATGTATACCTTATACAAGTCGCCTCTGTGGTCTAGCGGTCCGGGTGTTGGACTTGACTACATGAATCCCGGGTTCGAATCCCGGGTCGGCCAACAAAAAGAAAATTGGATTTTTCCAATTTCCTAATAAAAAATTTTGGTCGGGATTGAAAATGTGCCCGGTTGGCGATAGGCTTGCCACCTATCACATTGTGGGACTTAGTGTCTTCGGCTGGTCGTGGGTGCCTTGGTTGTACCTCTGCCTACCTTTTCGGGGATATGTGCGTGAAGATACCTTATACAACAAGTCGCAGTATAACTGTGAATACCGACTTCTATTTTAATAATTAATGCCCGGTTCCTTTATTTAAGAAACGAGTGGTTTCGCTTACAGACGATAGTTTATTGACCGTGTAGTAAAATACTTAACTACGGTCACTCGTCGCCTGTTTTCAGTTTTCTCTAAATATTATTGCAGAACTAAGAAAGATGCTTGACTTTGAAGCAAACTATGAATGAATATACTTATGGAATAGAGTTCGTTGATTATAGGAACCAGGCGTAAGTTATCTTCGTAAGCATTGGCTTCAACCAGATTTAATCCAAACTTTATAGTAATAGGAAGATGAAAACAAAGATTCTTCCAAGGTCAGCTTTGTTCAGTCATGACTACAACCGCCTAGAGGTTCTATGGACATGTAAAAAGATATATTAGTCGAACATATCACCTCCTTTTTTCGAATTAGTTTAAAATGAATCGCTGTTTCTCTTGGTTATCGCACTACGCGTAAAGGGATGCACCAATTTTGCTAACTCTTTTAGTGTTAGTTATCGTCAGGAGAAGTATTTTATGATGGAAAAAATATTTATTGTCCCCTATATGGTCTGGATCTCTTGTATGGACCTTGTACCTTCCTAAAGGGTAACCACTAGCCCGCTAGGGATTTGTTGGTCGAGTGGCTAGCGTACACGCCTAACTACATCGACCAACCGCGAGACTCGGGTTCGACTCCCGACGGGGACAGGCATTTGTGTGATGAACATTTAGATGTCAGCATTTTCGGGTCTGGGTGTTTATTAAATATATTCTGCTATCTAATACCTATTTTAGTATTTCTATGTATTAGATTCGATGACTAACACCCATAACACAAGCATATAATTCGCTTACTTTGGGGTTAGGTTCAATTGTGTGACTTGTCCTGAGATATTTATTATTTATTATTATTATTTCAATGCAATTTTATTTAATATTTTTAAGAGGCGTCTTAATATCTTTGTCAACCACAAACCAGCTGTCTTACTCGTATTTCTTCATATACCATACCTATTCCTACCCATTTTAGAATAAGAATTTATGATAATATTACCAAATGTAAAGTACATTTCATATTAAAAATCTAATTGTTAACCATTTGAATCCACACTAGGTGAAACCTGTGGCCTGGATACCATAAACAGTTTATCCAACTTGAAATAACATTACCTACTTTGTAGTTTCTTCAGGACTACCAAATTCTGTAACTAACAATTACGAAATGAAATTTAAATAAATGATTATTCAAACTGAACAAAAGAAAGAAATTGACCATGAAAAAACGAATAAAATTAAAGGCACTTAAATAAACAAATTCGACATTCCAATTAATAAACATTTTATAACTTACATTTAGATATGTAACTTTACATGTTCGTGCGTGTGCGTGTGCGTGTGCGTGTGTGTGTGTGTGTGTGTGTGTGTGTGTGTGTGTGTGTGTGTGTGTGTGTGTAAGTGATTAAATATCTGACTTTAAAGTGAATTTTATGAAAATATATTTTTTGTTATTAAGTAATTTAGGGAAAAGTAATTTTGTTGTGTGGATCTGTGTCTGTCTATCATTGTGTAATTTTAATTTATGCTTCCTTGACTGATAAAAGCTTAATTTCACAATGACAGACTTTGTCATATATATTATATGGGAGCAGAAAAACCTATGTAACCCATGCTTTCCTCTAACGAGTTGTTAGGTAAAGAGGCATATCGTATATTAATTCCAGAGGACCCGCAAAGAAAATATCATAAATTATTGAACCAGTTGGAAATCGAACTCAAGCCATGTGTTTAGTGACTTTAGGCGTAGGTATACTCTAACCCCTCGACTAACAAAGCGGTCACTTGCCGTTAGCGTACTTCATCTGCGCAGAGCTTTATTCAAGGTTTAAGTCTGGAATTTTAAAGCTCGGTGAGGCTTCAAGGGGGTTTGCCCGCCTCCTTAACCTCTGATGAATATTTATATTAACTCTCGTAATCTCCACCCTTTCGGAACTCTACCGTAACACATTTATAATGACCATCCTTCTGGTCTTGTTACTGAACTAAAGAAAGAGAGAGTACAAACAGAGAAAATATTTATACATTTTAAACACCCTACACATAACTAAACAATCATTAAAAAAATCGACTCTAATGACAGTAGCACCTCGCGATTTGATCACACTTTTTTGAAAGTCATGATACCCAAAGAGAATATAATCAGTACGTGATGATTCTGAGATGGTCCCTTATCAATTTAATATAATCCGTTTTGTTGTTTTATAATACATACTGATATCATAAATCCTAAAGTCTGTCTGTTGCTTTTTCACGGCTAAGCCGCTGAGCCGATTGCGATAAAGTTTCACTTGCATATAGCTAAAGGCATGAGTTCAAAGATAAATATAAATCAATTGCTGTTCGTTAGTCTCGCTAAAACTCGTGAATAGCTAGACCGATTTGGCTAATTTTGGTTTTAAATTATGTGTAGAAGGACAAGCTGGCCAGATTTAAAAGATAAAAAAAAAGTAAAACTAGATTTATCTAGTTTTACTTTTTTTTAGTTGTTTACAACATTTTGATTTTTCCCATACAAACTGAACGGGTGGATCGAAGTTCGCCGGGATAGCTAGTAATATATAAATATTTCTGGGCAAGTTACACAAATTGGGTCTAACCCCAAAGTAAGCAAATTATATAATTTAAACACATGCTTGTGCTATGGGTGTTAGTCAACGATTATAATACGTAGAAATACTTAAATAGATACCAGAATAAATTTAATAACCTAGACCCAGAAATGCATGTTTATTAAGAAAATTAAGATGTTGGTCAGTGTAGTTAGGCGTGTACGCTAGCCACTCGACCAACGAGGCGGTTATTATTTATATAGGCTATGTTTTTTAAAAAATGTACCTTACGGACTGCCAAAGGATGAAAGTTTGTGTGAAAGTCTATTCTACGCAGACGAAGACGCGGGTAAAGTACATGTAAATTATAATGCATAAATTTTCATATACCTCGATATCACTGCTGATGATGTTGATAATGAATCACCAATACCTATTTGTTATTAGCTTATAACTTGCGTAAAAATCTAATTGATAACCTTTTCATTTTGAAGTCGGTTGTAGAAATATTTTAAATGCGAAAATTTGTGAGTATATATGTATGGATGTTTGTCACTCTTATAAAATGATATAGGGTAATAATAAATAATTAATCGGTACAAAATAGGCTAGCATGAGTCCATCAGTAGGGAGATAATCTTGGTTTTGGGACATGGTCCAGCTCACTGCAAGCTTTTTTCTTTAAGATCCTCACTATTCCCCAATCATTTCAAGTAGCCACAGTTTTAAGAACATTTTAAAGCTAGTTCAGATTGTTTTCCCCGTGTTGGTCCGGGCTCCTTTGTAGAATAGACCATCTGCCTTCCTTGCCAGGCAGCTCGTAAAAGGCGTGAATAGGCTCACCGTCACTAACACCGTGACATCTGACTAGGTGGTAGAGTTAAGCAGCGACTTGTCCGGATTGGTACTACCGCCTTACCTATTCCTGTCGCCATAACGTCATGACGTGTTCCGGTTCGGAGGGTAAGGTAGCCGGTAAACTTACTTTTGCTCGAGGCCTAACATCCCAGCCTTAGGTTGGCAACGCACCATTACCACCTTTGGTGTCTCTAGGCGTCGTGAATTTCTTAACATCAGGAAATCCGTCTGCTTGTTTGCCTTCCAATATCATAAAAAAAATAAAAAAAAAATATCCCTGTATTGGTAAAATTTACTCGTGTATTGGTTTGGGTTCTCTGGGTAGAATAGACCATCAGCCTTGTTGCTGGAAGGTCCTAAGACAAGTTAGGTTTCATGGGTCCTTGCCTACAAGGCTACTGGTGACAGAGCACTGGGCAGCAATTTAGCCAGGTAGAGATCCCCCGTCTTACCTATTTTTGCCGCCATAATGGCGATATTATCTTCCGCTGCGGGTGGAACGGGAGCCGGTAACGACGCACCTATTCCATCCATGGAGTCCATAAGCTCCGGTTGTCTCTTATCATCAGGAGAGCAGTGTGCTGGATCGCTGTCTAAGGCCTCAAATACTATTATGCATCACTTACCGCGGAGTAGTAACTTCCATGTAACTTGCTTACTTTGGGGTCCGATTCAATTTTTGTCTGTGTGTCATTAAAACATGAAATTATGAAGAAATACGAGTAAGACAGCTGGTTTGTGGTTAACAAAGATATCAAGACGCCTCTTAAAAACATTAAATAAAATTGAATTGAAATAATAATAATAATAAATAAATATCTCAGGACAAGTCACACAAATTGAATCTAACCCCAAAGTAAGCAAATTATATGCTTGTGTTATGGGTGTTAGTCAACGGTTCTAATACATAGAAATACTTAAATATATACCAGAAATAAATATTAAATATATATCTAAATGTTCATCACACAAATGCCTGCCCCCGTCGGGAATCGAACCCGAGCCTCGCGGTTGGTCGATGTAGGCGTGTACGCTAGCCACTCGACCAACGAGGCGGTCAAATGAAATGAAATGAAATTTATTTATTTGCGGAATATGTGTGTTTAACAGTTGTTACAGAATACTTATTCATACCAACATATCCTACCACATTATGGTGTGCAAATATCTAACTTAATTAAATATATTGTATTTTTTATTTTTCGTTATTTATATATTTTAACATATAAATTCGTTTAAATATATTTACCTCTAGGTTAGCACTTATTAATTAAAGCAAAAATGTTAACGATCGAGTTTTACCCTATCTACCATACACAGCCATCGTTTCCAAACCTAGCCAGACAGAGAAGAAACGAAAACATTGGAACACGAACGAAGAACATTGGAAGTGAACTGCAGGATTTGACTGTGCAGAAAGAGGGGGTTAAATTATGTTCCAGTCTTATGTTTTTTAATTTCTGAACCGATTTTAAAAATTCTTTTGTTTTTAAGGATTGCACTTCTGAGATAGTCCCAATGTCATCAAGTTTGGTTGTGATGATGGAATCTCAGTGAAATCGATGTGACCTTTTATTCGGGACTATGCAATAACATTATGACTAATGAACTAAGGCTAATTTTTGTCTCATTAATGCAAGAAGTTCAAGGTCAACAAGTTCAAGGTCAACAAGCTAACCCTCAGATAATTGAAGAGGTTCAAGAGGTCAACAACTGAGGCAAAATAAAAAAAAATATCTCTAGGCAAATTACACAATCCTTTATTCAACTCCCGTCGGAAAAAGGAAATGAATTTAACGTGTGTGTGTCTGTCTGGGACATAGCTACTTAATGATTGGACCGATTTCGGTGCGATTTTTTTATTGAAAGCAGATGTGACTGAGCAGTTTATTAAATATAAGTTATAACAGGTTTTTTTATCTTAGTGCTTAATAGGTCGCTAGTTGTTTACTTAAGAGTTGGGAGTCGTCAGCGCAGAGTATATTTTCATTCAAAACTTTCAGCCCCATTACAATCATTTGGGGGTTGATTTTTGATAAAACAGCCTATGATTGCACTCGAGTTTTTAACTACATGCAAATAAAATTTTATCAAAATTGATCCATCTAGTTGTTAGGCGCGAAATCTTAGGAGATAGACATACTTTCGCTTTATAATGTAAGGATATGGAAATATGAATAATATAGTGTAAAAACTGTCAGCTGATAGGAGACAGCTGTTGCCTTTAGACACCATAGATTTTAGTAGTGTGGTGTTGTAAATCTTATGACCGGTACTTAAGATGACGCTTGCAAGTGTATCTACCTAAATCCTGTCGTAGAAACGGACACGTGTATTTACTAATTTAAACAAATTATGCACATAATGTATAACTAAATTCATACCTTAAAAGAGTATCTTCACGCGTATGGACTGAAGAGGTAGGCAGAGTCACAGCCAGGGCAGCTACGACTAGCCGAAGACACTGAGTCCCACAATGTGATAGGTGGCAAGTCTATTGACAACCGGGCTTATGTTCAATCCCGAGTAACATTTTTTTATTAGGATATTGGAAAAACCACATTTTCATTTTGATGCTCGACCCAGGATTTGAACCCAGGACTTCATGAAGTCAAGTCTAACACCTTCATACCTTCATTCTTTAATACTTAATGTTATAAATGCACAAGTATGTGTCTGCGTAGTGCATGATACACTTTTACCTCTAAATCGCTGGTCCGAATGGGGTAAAATTTGATACGCAAATAGCTAAATATCTAAGTTCTAATATAGCCTATTTTTTTCAAAATTCAACCCCAAAAGAACAATTTAAAAAAACAATTCAAGCTCATCCCTAACAGGGTTTGAAAGTTTGTATGAATATATTTTTTTTTATCAAAGATCCTGTCCGAAGTAACTATCCTAGACTGACTTTTTTTTAGACTGACAGCTAATATTAATAACCTGAAACTAACAAATGAAGATAGGATTTTTAGACTTTTATTGTTTGTTTTTGTCAAATTGGCCGTAAGTCTCAAGTAAACAGCGAGTAATACATAAATTATACGTATAAAGTAACAACTAGTCCTATATTCGAAATTATTGAAAAGTAACAGCTGTTACTCGGTGACTGGTCCAAAATAGATCTCTTATTCTAGACAGGTTATTGAAATTGGCCGTTAGTAGCAAGTTAACAGCAAGTAAAACAATAATTATATACATTAATCAACAACTAGTCCTATATTTAAAATTATTGAAAAAAAAACAGCTGTTACTCGGTAACTGGTCCAAAATAACTAGCTGATTTTACATAGGTTATTGAAATTGGCCGTAAGTCGCAAGTAAACAGCAAGTAATACATGAAATATATATTAATTAACAACTAGTCCTATATTAGAAATTATTGAAAAAAAAACAGCTGTTACCCGGTAACTGGTCCAAAATAGATCTCTTATTCGTATCTCTCTTATCGTAAGTCGTCCAATTTCAATAACCTTTTAACAACTAGTCCTATATTTGCAACATTAGATTGCCAAATTGCAACTTGCTGTTCGGTTAGGAGCAACAACCGTTTAGAGTGAAGACTGGTTGCAAGGGACAGGTGGACTGACGACAGGTGTTCGGAGGCACGCAAGCTCGCCATACTCATTTACATCCACCACTTTCCATCCAACCATAAATCTTAAGCTTGTAAACATTTTATAGTATGTGTGATAATTTTATAAGCGATAAAACCATCAACTTTGTTGAGTATCATAATATTATGTAAAGCAAAAACTTTAAACCCTTTTTACGAAAATTGCGTTGACGGAGGAGTAAAAAATTTGGCATACTTATAGTTTATGTGTAGGAGAAGAGCAGGACGTTAACAATTTTCGTTAATAAAGCTTATAAAGTACATTAAATCAATAAATAAAACATTACCCACACTACCATGCATTTGACACAAAAACAAATATATTGATGTTGACGATAAAATATCACAGATGGCGCACTAACAATTCAGGAAACAAAGTAGTTGTTCTTGTAAAATAAAGATGGCGTTGTCTTCAACAAGATATGAAAATTTGGATATTAAAATGGTCGAATTTCGACCAATGGGCGACCACTAGTCATAATACGTGAAGTCATAATACGTGAAATGCGTGAAGCAAAAACTTTGGACCCCTTTTGACGAAAATTGCACCCATGTAGAAGTATGAAATTTGGCACACTTATAGTTTATGTGTAGGAGAAATGCAGAACGCTATCATTGTTCATTAATAATGCTGATAAAACGCATTAAATCAAAAAATAAAACATTATTCATACTACCATGCATTTGACACACACAAACAAATATATCGATAACGATAAAAGATCACAGATGGCGCACAAACTAAATTCATAAAGTTTGGAAACAAGGTAATTGGTCTTGATAAATGAAGATGGTGTCCTTATCAAAAGTAATAATTGAATAACTTATAATTACGATTTATTATCAAATTTCGACCAATAAGTTACTACTGGTACGGAAAATGATTGGATACCAATCACAATGGCGGCAGGAGGACCAACAGGGGGGAAATTTCTTCAAATTGAGTCAAAATCATTATTTTTCGGTTTAGATAAATTTTTGGAAGTATGTTTTGTTGTAAATGTAACTTAATTTAGTCTTCGAGTTATTTATTTTTACAGTTTAAGAAAAATCTGTTGCAATTTTTTTCATTCGATCGGTAGGGTTACTCTTGAAACTCGATTCACGCAATTTTGGAAATTGGAATCGACTGTGTCATCTTAGGTAGTCTTAAAAACAATACTGGCGAATTGTTAACATTTAGTTAATATTAAACAATAAACTATTTCATAGGATTCGTTGAATATATTTGTAACTAAATGTTAACAATCCGCTAATACTGAGTTCAAAAGTACTCAAAATGACATAATATATACGATTCCAATTTCCGATTCGCATGATATCGAGATTCACTACTAACTCTAGTTTTTTACAATCGTATTAAGGACATCGATATCGAATTGATATAGCGATATTATAAATGCGAAAGTATGTCTGTCTGTTACACATTTACGGCTAAAACGCATGTCCGATTTTAGTGAATTTACTATCAGGTAGTGAGGTTTAATATGAAGGCCTAAGTTCAAACATATGCTACCTTTTTACAAAGCCCGGTGAAGTTGTAAAAACCGCGAGGTTGACAACACATTAGTCATTCCAAAAAAAAAAAAAAAATACCTTTTTAAGAGTAAGCCAATAACGACTATTATATTGGGAGAAGAAAGTTTGTACTAAAATCCCTTCTACGCTAGCAAAGTCACAGGTAAACAGCAAGTTTTTCATAAAACAAAGCTAAGTGTTTACGCGTGACTTTGTTAATTGATAGTTAGTTTCAAAAACAAAAAGAACCGAAGCCGAACCTTGACCCTATTGATTATAGCTCGGGTGCTCCACTCACTAAGCCTTCATGGTACCTAATAAATATATTTCAATGCCAAACAGATGGATGCAGATGTTTGCTTTCTGCGAATTATTTATGTAAATTATATACTTATTTATAACTAGTCGACATGGCGAACTTTGTTCACTTGGCACTCCATTTGCTCTACCTTTTTTTTAATGGTATTGGAAGGCAAACAAGCAGACGGATTTCCTGATGGTACCTTGAGCAAAATTAAGTTTACCGGCTACCTTAACCTCCAAACCGGAACACGTCATAACGTTATGGCGGCAGGAATAGGTAAGGCGGTGGTACCAATTCGGGTGAGTCGCTTCGAAACTCTACCACCTAGTCAGCTGTCACGGTGTTAGTGACGGTAAGCCTATGCTCGCCTTTTACGAGCTGCCTGGCACAGTAAGGCAGATGGTCTAATCTGCAAAGGAGCCCGGACCAACACGGGCAAAGAGCCTAATATACAGGACGACTTAGCGTGAAGAAGTATGTATATTATGTAAGATGCCCAGATTTCAAGTAATTTGGTCACTTTGTCCTGATTATTGTTATGTCTGTAATTTTTAAACTACTAACCTTATAAATGAGAAAAAAATACGATACAATCTATAAATCACATAAAATGAAACAAAAAACGAATAAATAAAATCAGACTACGCGTTAATTAATTATATCTCAACTAGCTGTTGGCTGCGGCGTTGCCCGCGTGGTCCCACAGGAACATTGTTTCGGGATAAAAACTATCTTATGTGTTAATCCAAGTTACCTTCTATGTGTGTAATGAATTTTATGAAAATCGGTTCAGCAATTCTTGCGTGAAAGAGTAACAAACAAACAGATAAATTTTCGCATTTTTATAATATTAACAGGATTGACGCAGTAGCACTAAATGAGCATTAAATTATTAGCTGATGTGCCTTTTGCTCCAAATGTATCATAGCGCCAGGCAAGGTCGACAATAATTACATACCACTAGACTGTTTCATTGTTTGCTATGGAACCCGCGAGATGGAGTAAATTTAATACAAAATAAAGCTATGTTGCCAGATTCGGAAACGATTTTCAAAAGTTGTGAAAAAATCACAGGCTAATCTCCATGTCCATAAATAAATACTGATTCCCAGAAGCATTATACAAATGGGTCTAACCCCACACTATCCAAAATTGTATGCTTGTTTTATTGCTGTTAGCCGATGATACCAATACCAAAAATTATTATAATGTTTATGCCATTAAAATCATTAACCCATTCAGCTCAAATATTATCATAGCTTGTTTTGCAGGATTATCCTTTACAGAGTTTAACTTATTCCAAAGTACCAAGATTTTTGCTGAATGACGTAATAAATTACAAGTAATAAATTACCAGTAGTATGTTCACGATACAAATGCGTTTCTTGTTCATCACCAATGAGTTTTCAAAAAAAAATAACCTGACTAACGCCACAAACAGTGTGTTATGAATCATGATTCAGAAATTATTTCCAAGAAAAAGTATCTATCATTTATCCTTTTTGTTGTTATTTTCAACATTGATTTTTTTTTATTAAGATGATATAATAACTACATATCGTCATATAGTTAGATTAATTAAACACGAGGTAAAAAGATTAAAATACTAAAGAAAAACAAAAATATGGAAACTGATTAAATATTCTATTGATTGGCAGTAATTTCTGAAACTATATTATGTGTTACAAAATTAAATACACCATAAAAACAAAAACAAATTAATTACCATAATAAAATGTGTTAATATGTTTTCAAATTTCAAAGTGACACAATTGTGCTAAAACCAAAATACAAATGGCAACATTAAGGAATCTATGGACTATGGTTCGAAGCTTAGAATTTGTGGAATTTAGGTAAAATGGTGAATTTGTGTTCCTACGCAATATCTATATTTTCTTGTGATTCTAGCGTATTGAAGTACTTTTCTATAATTTAAAGCTCTGATTCCTCCATTACGGAATAAAAGTTTAACAATACTGATATACATAGAGAAATGAGATAGTGAAATAATTTTTGTGTTTGTAACAACGTCGAAAGAAACCATAAAAAGCTTTGTTTTTATCATTTCCCAGTACATAAAAGATGTAATATAATATATGTGTAATAGAAGAATGATTTGTTTAAAATTCGAGTAAAAATAAAGTGTTCTAGTATGTTGTTGTTTTTAATTTACTGATAAAACTTAAATTTTGATAATATACAGTTTACTATTTCTGTGTTTATTAATTAATGTCTTACAACATGTATATCATTGAAAATTCAGTTTGATCTTGTTATTTCCAAAACATTCCAATGAAAACAATGGCAGGGAGGATCGGATATCCTACAAAATCTACTTATGTTTGTAAACACCAAGAGATGGCGCTGTAAGACATTTTGATCCCACAGATAATACAAGTGATTCTGCCGACTTGACTTTTGAGCTTTACAGACGTATTATACTTTACTTTATCTATACCCTATCCTGCAAATTGGATCATGATAAAGGCTAGCACTGAGATAATGGAGCATAAGTAAGGAGGTGGCGAACAAAAAGTAAATTCATAACCTAGCGTTGCACAGTACATTACATGATTATCATAACAAGTGTTACAAGGGTGTATACATTATGATAAACCAGGAAGGGCGAACCATTACAGGGCGCTCTGGGTTATGGGAAGGGACGAGTAGGGCATTTTATCTTTCCAAGGTAACCATAGGTTTAAATTCTTGGTTTGCTTTAAAAAATTTAGTGATATAATAATTTAATATATTGCACACAAAAGTTTAAAAACAATAAATACTCACCGTCGAGATGTGACAACCCCATCTCTTGCTAGTGGTTATCTAGGTATTATCGTATATTCACGCCTATATATACATAAAGAGGCAGGCAGATGCATAACCAGGGCACCCAAGACTAGCCGAAGACACTTGGTCCTGCCTACTTATTTACTACTTAGACGTCCTAGTACTAAGACTATGACCACCCGGGCATAAACATAATCCCGAGCAACGTTGTATTTTTAGAATATTGAAAAAAAAACACACTTTTAGTGTTGCCCGATTCGGGGAATTAGTCCCAGGCTTCAGGGAGTCAAGTCGGGCACCGGACCGCTACGCCACACAGAATAATAGGAAATGAATACTAAATTATTATACTAGTGTTATTGTTATAACTAGGATGTAGAGTATTGTGCAGCAGCTCACATTGTTTGATACGAAATCTCTTTACCTATTTCAGCTACAGCTATGACTTCAGTGCTAACCATTGTCGTGTTCCATAACTAGAGAAGTAATTCTAAAGCTTTCCTATTTCTACCATCATAAAGCTAGTGCTTATTATTGCCATGTACCTACATCAACACGCACCAGGCTTATTTGTAACACTAACACACACTAGCATTTGGCAACGCACCATTGTGCTATTTAGTGTTTGAAGGCTACGTGTGTGTGTGTTTTAATTTTGTCCAGTTTTTTGCTTATTAAAAATAGCCTTCGAACGGAATAAACCCCTATACGGAACCCTAGTCGAAACATTCAATGTGCTTTAGAATTTTTTCAAGTTAAAAATAAGGTTAGATTTCGAAGCCAGAGCTGGCAACTCCATACAAACATGTGGAGGACTTCCGAAATGTACTAAGTGTTTATCCAGTAAAACATCCACCAAAATTAAACAGGAGAGTTCAGATTAATATGTCATTACCGCGTTATCAAAATACAACCATTTACATCTCAAAACCAACTTTACACTCAGAGCATAAAGTCTAAATTTAAACAACACAAAAATTTTACGAAACCTTCAAAATGTGTACACGGGAAAATACTCCTTATATTAGTATCATTACTGTTGGTTTTAAAAATTAATCCTCTGAGGCATTTGCTACAAACACATGGGAAAACTACAAACACATGGTGGCGTTTCTCGACCAGTTTAAGTGAGCTTCACGTTCCCCTTTCTGGGTGTTAATACGTAAGAGATGAGTAAAATCGGGGGTCTTTGTGTTTGGTTTCGTTTTTGAACCAGCCAGGGGAGGGCAACATGGAATCAATGAACTCGCAGAGTCGACCGACAAAAGGACGTTTCGCCTGGTAGGTAATTAAGTTAATATCTATCCCTTTTTTCTGATATTTGGTAAGACATCAGTTTAGCTTTGTTGGGTTTCTTAAAACTTGTCAAACGCCTTTGGAATGTCTTTGTTTTTGGATCTTTAAATGCAACTACTTAAGTCGAATATTATGAGATTCGCTTTTGTTTGCGACTTTGCTTGTACAAATATAATTAGGTATTCCGCTAGATTTTTTAGGCGTAAATAAAGAGTAGTGTCAAGTGTGACGATTCATACAGCCTTCTAGCTTCCGCCAAATTCGTTACTCTGTATAAACTTTTGTTTTGTATGTTTTTTGTTTTATTAGAAAAAAACAGAGATTTGGATAAATGTGGTCGAAATGATAGGTTACGGAAAGTCTGTGGTGTAACGCTCGCGGATCGCATTCGTAAAAGTGAGATACGAGAAAGAGTGGTATGGAAAGAAAGTGGTGGTGTTACAAAGAGAAAGGGACAAAGCAGATTTACAATGCTAATATAAATGGATGAAGTTACCCGGGAGACCTGGGTAAAGATTTCACGATCAAATTGCTCGGATATTATCCGAGGCTGGTGTAAAGAGCCTCCGAAATCGGCGTATTTGTATGAAAATGGTAACGAATGTGCCACGTTATGCAAAACTAATCAGCCAAAATGGTGGTACCACTATCCGTGAATCTGCCTGTTGTTATCAAAGCAGATGATCACAAATACTAATGTATCATAGCTCTTAAACAGTCTGAATATGGTCGAAAATGTGTATGGCTATTATGAAACTCCTCGCTTGCGTGAGCGGATTGATCTACATCCTTGCTGTGTCATATCGCAGTATTACCCAGCATGTGAAGCTACCTTTCACGTCAATACAGTTTACCATTTAGACTTGACGCCCTCACATTTGTTGTCGGACTAATTCACATCTGATTACGGAATCACGTATTGTGCGAAGCTACCTTTACAAGTATAATTTATACTTTAGACTTGAACCTTCCCACGTGTGTGACTGATCCGTATCTGTCTCAGGTACCACGCATTGTGCAAAGCTACCTTTATACTTTAGTATAATTTACACTTGAGACTTCAACCCTACCCACGTGTGTGATTGATCCGCATCTATTTGAGGTGACACGCATTGTGCAAAGCCACCTTTACACTTCAGTATAATTTACACTTTACACTTTAGACTTGAACCTTCCCACGTGTGTGACTGATTCGTATCTGTATCAGGTACCACGCATTGTGCAAAGCCACCTTTATACTTTAGTATAATTTACACTTTAGACTTGAACCCTATCCACGTGTGTGATTGATCCGCATCTATTTGAGGTGACACGCATTGTGCGAAGCCACCTTTACAAGTATAATTTATACTTTAGACTTGAACCTTCCCACGTGTGTGACTGATCCGTATCTGTCTCAGGTACCACGCATTGTGCAAAGCCACCTTTATACTTTAGTATAATTTACACTTTAGACTTGAAACCTACCCACGTGTGTGATTAATCCGCATCTATTTGAGGTGACATGCATTGTGCAAAGCCACCTTTACACTTCAGTATAATTTACACTTTACACTTTAGACTTGAACCTTCCCACGTGTGTGACTGATCCGTATCTGTATCAGGTACCACGCATTGTGCAAAGCCACCTTTATATTTTAGTATAATTTACACTTTAGACTTAAACCCTACCCACGTGTGTGATTGATCCGCATCTATTTGAGGTGACACGCATTGTGCGAAGCCACCTTTACAAGTATAATTTATACTTTAGACTTGAACCTTCCCACGTGTGTGACTGATCCGCATCTGTCTCAGTTACCACGCATTGTGCGAAGCCACCTTTACAAGTACAGTTTACACTTTAGACTTCAACCTTACCCACGTGAGTGATTGAACCGCATCTGTGTGAGGTACCACGCATTGTTCAAAGCCATCTTTACACTTCAGTACAATTTACATACCTGGTACATTGCTGGTACGGGTCCGCAGAGAAGATAACATCTGTTTCTATGCCAGGGCACCCGTATCAGGTGAGCACTGGTTAAAAACATCAAGACCACTGGTGATAGCAGTGCCGATTTTAGCACTACTAGCGCCCAGGGCGAGATTTTTTCGGCGCCCCCAGACTGCAATTCAATTAGGTACGAAAAAAGAGGAGTACAATGAAATAACCATCTAGGTATTAAAAAAAACATTTATTACACTAATAAAATTTCACTTTTCTAGCCATTCTATCGGCGAACCCTTTTATTAGATTTTCAAAGTCTATGTTTTCTGCAATTTAGTTTTCGATTGACAAAGTTGCTAAGTTTGTTAATTTAGATTGAGAGATTGTCGATCGCAGATATGTTTTAATTAGCTTCAGTTTGGAAAAACTCCTTTCCCCGCTAGCAACCATTGCAGATATAGTATATATTAGAAATGCTATCCAAACATTTGGATACAGTTCCTCTAAGTTGCGAACTTTAATAAAATTTTAAACGTAAGCAGGGGCAGCCACTTTTTTATCAGGCAAAAAAGATTTTAGACTTATGAGTTCACCACAAAACATACAACCATCTATATCTGATTTAAAATCTAGAGCTAATTTCAATTTCCGAGTAAGCACACATGTTACACACTAAAACTTTTGCACTTCTCGCTAATCTAAAAATATTTGAATATCGAACTATTTGAATTTCGAATGTTATATTTTTAAAACGTTGCAACCTTCTTAGTAACAAAAAAAAAACGATTGGCCTGAAATAATTTGTCAATTGTTTTTTTTCTCACACATCAAAGTTCTACGTACGCAACGAAAATGGAATTAAGTTGAAAAAATTTTAGAGCGGTGATTTTTTATGTTTTTAAAAGTTCTCTTTCTTCAAAACGCTTTTGGGAGAGAAGCACCTTGCTTGAGCACCGTGAGGCGATGGTTTTGCTGAATTTGAGAGAGGTCGAGTTTCTTTACATGACGAATTTCGTAAAGGGCGGCCTTCAACGAAATTATGTGGCTACTCTTAAGCGGTTAATTGAAGAAAACCCCCGGATTACCTATGAGACAATTCCAGGACTATTGGGGATTGGGGCGAGCCAAATTCAGAAAATTTTGAACGAAGATTTGGAATTTCGGAAACTTTTTTGTTGTTGGATCCCTCATAAATTGATCACATAATATGCTATTGAAGTACGACCACGGACGTTCTAATGCTGTTTATGATATTGTCACAGTAGACGAAACGTGGATTGATTGTTTTGAACCCGAAAAAACAGCATACCTGATGATCCCCGACCTTAGAACAATACATTGTTTATGGTCGGGAAGTCGGGGATTCTCGGGAAATTAACACTTGGTTCGATTCTAGTGCAGCCAATGTAATAATTTTTAAATGAATTTAGAAAAAATTACAAGTCACATGGCCGGGTCACCGAAAAATGACAAGTAACTAGAAAGCATTTTTTGTAATGTGAGTGACTGATACCAGGTACTAAAAATATTAAATTGAATTCTATTAGTGAAATTCTACTTTAATATGTAAAATTCTCGATAGGTGTAGAAAATACGGAAAACCTCGAATTATTGTTAAGGTATAAAAGTAAAATCTATTAATTTTACTTTATTTTCATAATGTTTTTTTTTTTTCAATATGATATCAAAAATCTTATAATTGGATAAATTGGAATATAATAACGTAGAAAAGGATTTGTGCTGCTATGAAATAATTTACATTGTCACTAGTCACTAGATAGTATGAAATAAAGTCACTTCCTCTGTCCCTTTGTCTTTCTTTAAAACTACGCAACGGATTTTGATGCGGTTTTTTTAAATAAATAAAGTGATTGAAGAGGAACGTTTACATTTTGTAACCGTGCGAAGCCGGGGCGGGCCGCTAGCTTATTTATAAATTAAAAGAGCTTATATCATTGAACACTAGCATTCATTATTTTGATGTTTAAAATAGTAACTTACTTCTTTCCAATTCCATTTTATTTCACTGAATTATAAAAATTCTGCGCCCTAATTGTTCCGACGCCCTAGAGTGCTATGCAGCAACTTGCGCAGGGATCTGCAGCCATACCTTTTTCTGTCGCTGTAATGTCACGATCGTGATGCAGTCCGGAGGTAAGGGTAGCATGTAGACTTGTACACTAGGCCTAACATTCCGGCTGCAACAGCGACGCACCTGAAACATTCATGGTGGTTATAGTTCGTGTATTTGTTAGCTGACCTATCGCATAAAAAAAAAACTTTCCATGTGTGTGATGACTGATCCGCGTTTGTCCGCAGCGTCGCGCATTATTTATAGCTGCCTTGAAATATCACAATAATTTACCATTTAGACTTGTAACTTATTACTTATCACTTACCATAAACTTCCTCTAATTGGGTGTAATTAAAACAATCCGGTATCGCAATGCGTTAACATGGCTGTAAATGTTGAACAATATTAGACAATAAAAACTCAGTTGAACGACTCCATATTTCCGGTGCCGTCTCATATACACTGAAAGTTAAGTTCTAATAACTGGCCAGTGAAGATTTCATTTATTTTGTAATGGTGCTTATTCTGCTTAGTTTTCTTATACTTATTTTAAGTTATCGTCTCAGTAGCAGATGGAATACCGACATTAAGTTCCGATGCCGTCTCATATACACTGAAAGTTAAGTTCTAATAACTACCTAGCCAGTGAATATTTCATTTATTTTGTAATGGTGCTTATTCTGCTTAGTGTTCTGATACTTATTTTAAGTTATCTCCGTCTCAGTAGCAGATGGAATAGAAATGTTATGGTTATGCTTCTGGTGTCATCTCAAATACACTGAAAGTTAAGTTCTAACTGGCCAGGCAACATTTTTATTTTATGATGATGCTTATTCTGCTTAGTAATATAAAACCTATTTTAAGATATTGTCTCAGAAGCAAAAGATATGGCTTGAAAATATAATATCCAAAATGTTGGTCACCACTTTAGAATATGTCGTTTATAATGGATCTTCGAAAATCGTTTTTGAGAAAATTATGCACTGGCTGTTGACTGCGACTTTTTACACATTTTGAAGTGACTTTACGCCTTGTGGTCTAGCGGTCTGGGTGTTGGACTTGACTGCATGAGGTCCTGGGTTCGAATCCCGGGTCGGCCAACATAAAGAAAATTGGATTTTTCCAATTTTTTAATTAAAAAAAAATGTTGGTCGGGATTGGAAATGTGTCCGGTTGGCGATAGGCTTGCCACCTATCACATTGTGGGACTTAGTGTCTTCGGCTAGTCGTGGGTGCCTTGGTTGTACCTCTGCCTACCTCTTCGGGGATATGGGCGTGAAGATACTTTGAAGTGACCTTACTTGGATAGTGATAAAAACGAAATATGTTTGCTGCAATAAAAGGTATCCTAAATTTTGACCCGTCTGTAAGTTAACAAATTCTACTCAACATTTGATAAAAATTGTGGTTTTTACGTGAAAAATGTATGTGTGCTTGTTTCAATTTAATAGAAAATGAAGATATTTTGTGCTAGGTAAATGTTATGGACAAATTGAGGTTCTATTACTGGTGATTCGCTCTGTTATGTCCTGGATCTTGGTACATATGCCTCTGGCCATCTAGCATGAATAACGACACTAGCGAGCATTATAAAATTTAGATATCCCAAATGAGCTGCTCTACAGCACTTTACCATCTATAAAATACTCCGATGAAAATATAATTAAAAAAGGAAACCGGGACATTCCCAGCGATTACATTGCTATTTAATTAACTAAAATCTTCGTTAACCGACTCCACAAAAGAGATTGGAGGCTCCCAATTGGAGTGTATGTTTTTTTGTGTGTTTGATATGCAATTACTCGGACAGAAGCCAACCAATTTTGATTTTTTATTTAGATAGACAGGTCATGATCGACCATATTAATTTTACTAGTGCTTTTTAAGTTATAGTTATAAATTAATAATGTATATTTTTTGGCCAATTTTTGATCATTAATTTCGGAATAATTTGCTATCTTTCGAAAAAGAATTATCAAATCGCGGGTACCTAATGAATTGGTTCAAGTAGGTTTTTTCAGTTTTACTACACTGAAATATTAAACTCGATGTGTCAGTGCAAATAATAAATAATATCAGAGACTGGGCGTAAATAAAATTTTTCGAGAACTGCAGTCTGTTTGACATTTGCAATTCTCTTTGTATAAAGAAATGCTGTCAAATTTAATGGAACGTCTGCCCTGTCTCGCGCTTGGACTGTTTATAAACTAGTTGGCCAACAAATCCGAGTTAATTCGTTAAAATGTAACAAGCAACAATGTCCAATAACAGACGTGTTGTGTGTGTATTGCGTGCAAACTTATTATCGTATGCGTTAATGCGATGGTGGGGCGCATCACTACAGCTTAGACGATGTCTATCGGATTTATTCTATATTTGTACTGAATTAAATTTACTGTTAATTATATAACTCTACAACTTATAACGGATTGTAGGGATGTAGCAGTATGTACGCTTTCACTCTTTCATTCACTCATTCACACACGTATGCACAGACGTACACACGCACGTACACAATCAAGCATGCACTTACGAAAGTATACACTTAAAAATAACGTTAATCAATCAATAGCTTTTATTATGGCTATAGATTATTAGGGGCTGTTGTACCTAATGGGGGACGAAACATATTAGACGTGATAGAAACATGAACATTGTGTATGTCTGTTTGTTAAGGCTGCATCATGTATATGTATCAATAAATTGGTTATCTCTTTCATATGATATATTACAGAGTTAGATAGGCAATATTCCACGTATTGTTCCAAAGCTCAAGGATGTAGGCCAGAAACTAGTTGTCAAATTTTGTGATAACTCGCTCACATTTTACTGCGTTACTTGTTCCTGTCGCCATATCAGTGTCAGCCACTATCGTTATCAAGCTTTTTTAAAGAGAAAAGCCAAAACTTTTTGTGTATCTGTGTCCCCAACTTTTAGCATAAATCATAGAAAACATAAAAAAATAAAATCCTTATGCCCTTATCCTCGAAGAGGTAGGCGATACAATTATAATTACTCATAATTGGAACGAAAATCATAGACAGCATCACAGTATTAAATACATTAATAAAAATTACTGGACAAACTACAATTATAATTCATTTAAACCAAAGCATGCAAATTATTCTGCTAAATAAATAAAACGGCAAATAAATAAAACAGTCCAATATACGAATACCCTTTGAATATAAACCAATACCAAATTAAAAAAAGCGGTAAAAATGTAGAAATGACGGCACTATCTCACAAAACAATCTAGCGGACAACCGAGAGACAAGAAATTTATAAAAAAATGCCTACAAACAAAGCTAGGAACAATAGTTAGGAAGTTTGAGTAAAATACTGCCGCAAAATGGATCACACATTGTCACAAAAACGGCAATGATAAAGCTCCTTTTCTCTATGAAAAATTTGTGCAAATGGTGATAAATAGGGTCATTGAAGTTTCTTGTGACTGATGTGTTCCATAAACATGGATCGGATGCATCTGATTAGATAAGGGAATGCGAAATGTTTCTATAGTTTTTATAGTCGGCTTTTGATGAAATTTCGTCATTATTTCGTTGGTCGAGTGGCTAACGTACAATCCACTACACTGACCATAAATTGAAAATAGGTACATATTTTTTTACTGTAAACATCGAACCCGGGACTTCACGTAGTCTGACGTCGACCGCGATTCACACAGAGGTGACAGAAGCTTATTACCGACTAACAACTAATTACCGAGCGTTAAAATTAAATATCGCCTCTGTGGTCCGGGTGTTGGACTTGACTGCACGAGGTTCCGGGTTCGAATCCCGGGTCGGCCAACAAAAAGAAAATTGGATTTTTCCAATTTTCTAATAAAAAAAATGTTGGTCGGGATTGGAAATGTGCCCGGTTGGCGATAGGCTTGCAACCTATTACATTGTGGGACTTAGTATCTTCGGCTAGTCGTGGGTGCCCTGGTTGTGCCTCTGCCTACCTCTTCGGGGATATGTCCGTGAAGATACTTTTTTTTTTACTTTTTTTTTTAAATTAAATAGATTTACGTACATTTTGTTGTAAAGTCCCAATGATGCTTTGAAAAGTATATTTAACTATGTACTATATATGTACTGTTTCTTTTCTTTTTTCTAAATTTTTTTCTATACACAGTTGTTGTATTCGTACCTTTGATTTTTTTCTTTAATTTCCTAATTTTTAGTTGTTTGGCAGAGATTGCTATGGACGATAAGACCGCCATTTGTGCATTTTTTTGTAATATTTTCGGTTTATATCTTTTATGTTTGTAATTATATTGTTCAAGAATAAATAAATAAAAAGTAAAACCGGTTGTTTAAGGGTAATATAAAGTGTATTGTGAAAAAGTAAACCTGTTATTAATTAATAATGTGTATACAAAAGAATTCCACCAATTGCCAAAGACGAAAAGTATAAATTCAAATTTTTTGTTCATTAGTACGGTTTCGCTTTGGAATACCACTATTTTAATATCAGTTTTGTCTTTGGACTAATGATTGTTTTTATTAAACTATTATGTGAACTCATTGTTTAATGTCTCAGGTGTAATGACTTATTAATAAAAAAATAAACAACTCTGTGTTTAAAAGAAATAGTAGGATTCAGTCAGATTTCATTCCTTAAGAAGTTATTCCGGAAAATTACAATTTTGGCGTTTTTAAAGCAAAAGTGAATAGGTTGATCCTGGTTAAGTATAGCTCCATCTTTGACTACGTCCCTTTCCATATACAATATATTGACAAAGCAGATATACAATGCGAATGTGGATGAATGGGACCCGGGTATACCAAGGTTGACATTCCACGATCGGGTCACTCGGATCCAAGGATGGTGTTAAGAGTCTCCAAAACCGGTGTGTTTGTATGAAAAGGGCATTGAATGTGAAGGAAACAAGCAGAGCAACTGCCAGGATCGTGAGATTTGGCACTCGATACTCTATGCCTACCCCATGAGGGCCTTGGCGTGAAGATATGTATGTATGTGATATACAATAGTGTTATTATACTAAGCTAACTGCTATCAAAATAAAAAAAAATAACAAATTTAAGAACCGCTGACAAAAACCTACGTTTAAAGTAGCTATGAAACATTTCGGTCAATCACCACCTCATCTTCCAAACAAAGAAATCCGCATCGAAATCGGTCCACCCGTCGTAAAGCTATAAAGCCACATATAGACACACATAAACATCAAACTTATAGCACCCCTTTTTTCCGTCAGGGTTAAAAATATCAAAATCGGTCTAGTCTAAGTGGAGCTTTTTCCGTTGAAAAATTTAATGCAATATGAGCGAAGCCATGGAAATGGTGTATATCACAAAAGTGCTTTGTAAAGTAAGTCTAACCGACAGTTAACGACAGAGCAGTGTCACAAGAACTTATTGTTTCCTGTTTAATCTACATTACCTAGTACATTATTAGCGTAAAGATAATTCAAAGTCCCTTAATTGGGGTAATGTTTGCCTGACGATAAAAAAGATCGCGTGACGCATAAGTGATACCAACCTACTGTTATGTCTCCCATTTATTATGGAAAAGCAGGGAACTGTGTTTTTTTACAATGGGCTATCTCCTCATATTTATGTTTTACTTGTAGACCTGACAAATGTAAGGTATAAAAATCGGACGGTTGTGAAAATTTGAGATTATAGATATGTTTTTTAAATGTCATATCTATATTAAATATTAAAATCTCTGTTACAATTTAAAAATCGCTGTTCGTTAGTCTCGCTAAAACTCGGGAATAGCTGAACCGATTTGCCTAATTTTAATTTTGAATTTATTGAAGTCCAGGAAAGGTTAAAATATAAGTAAAAGTGAAAACTGAGAGGAAACTATGAAAAAACATTTCAATTTTTCCCATACAAACTGAACGGGTGAAACGAAGTTCGAAACATTTTTTTTAAATATTAGCATTGACAACATTAGCAAGTATTGAATTGCCTATGTGGTGACACTATATTTATAACTCCGTTGGAATTGCTCGATCATGGACTATTACAGAACTTAGTTGATCTTGGACCTTCGCAGGGTAAGATTTTAACTTAAAATTCTTGTTGTATTTTATCATAATTGGACAAGTAATACCCGTTATAGCAAAACATATTTGTGAAGCTGTAACAGCTATAAGTTAACGGATTTATTGGTGTTTATAGGCGATAATGGTTTTTTATTATTAGGTAAGTCTTTGTCGTATTTCACTAAAATGGGACAAGTAGTAGTTACATTGTAAAAAAATTATAGTATTTATATGCGACGATTGCTACTATTGGAAGTCACTTGCATATTTGCTACCTTATAAAAAACATGAAGGAAAAAGTAATAATTTATTATTGAACTGGCAAAACAATGGTTAAACGGAAAAAAAACATAGGCTTTTAGTAAATACACAAAAAAATTAGCACATGCCATAAATATTATCAGTATGTACATCTGTTTATAGTAAAAACTGTATTATTTAAAACCCCCGACCCATTTCAAGTCCTGTCCCTTATATTTACACCAGTGACCATTCGTTTACACAACCGCTCCCTGAGGATTACTTAGCACGAAACATGTCTTTATCACATTTTTAATTCTTTGATTAAGGGAAACAAGAAAAAATATGGGAATAGGTTTTGAAATAATAAGTTTCTGAACAAAAAAAACTTTATTTTTCGTTTTTGTCTCTTGTCAGAGAAAAGTTCTGAGTTTACAAATGTAAGGTCTGTTTGAAAGAATACATTATATACAATAAAATAAAGGTAAAGGATTATGAATATTCAACTATGTTAAAATGACGTAAAATTTCAGGTGAACAAATAGTAATAAAAACTAATAAACGTTCTTTGTTAAACATTGAGACCAACATTTTATAACAAATTAAAAACTTATGAGAATAAGAAAAAAACAATATCTATAAAAATAACATTGGAAATAGAATATTTAGCCAAGTAATTGAAAGAAGATTGAAATTAAATAATAAAAAGAGTAAATTTAAAAAAATGAGTAGATATTGCACGTTAAAGTTTTAAAACAACTTACAAAAATAAGTCTAAGGATATGATCATTGGAAATATAATTTATAATTAAAACCAACACATAAAATGCAAACCCATAAATGGTAAACATTCACAACAGCTAATAACACAAGGTTTTTCAATAATTCACAAAAGTATCTTAGCAAAAAACACGCCTAACTACATCGACCACCCGCGAGGCTCGGGTTCGATTTCCGACGGGGGCAGGCATTTAGATGTCTGCATTTCCGGGTCTGGGTGTTTATTAAATTTATTCTGGTATCTATTTAAGTATTTCTATGTATTAGAATCGTTGACTAACACTCATAACACAAGCATATAATTTGCTTACTTTGGGGTTAGATTCAATTTGTGTGATTTGTCTAGGGATATTTGTAATTTATTATTGTTATTTTCTGTAGATATATTGTTAATATTGGTCGTAAGTATACAAACATTGAGCATGGATTTTCTGATCCCAACACAATCCAATGGTGGATCACCATCGGATGGTGGCGTTTAATGATCCAAACAAAATAACAAAAGGAATACGTCGGAAGTACACAGTTCGGCTCTCCGTGCTCTTATAAATAAAAAAATAAAATTAGAATTCGGGTCACAAATGGCAGAGAAATCGACTAATGTACATAAAAATAAAGGTGTCAAACATTACATAACCTCCTATTTATTTACAAAAATAGGCCAAAGATTTGAAAAACGATAATAAAAATAAGATAAGAATTTAGATAATCGCCTCTGTGGTCTAGCGGTCCGGGTGTTGGACTTGACTGCATGAGGTCCCGGGTTCGAATCCCGGGTCGGCTAACACAAAGAAAATTGGATTTTTCCAATTTTCTAATAAAAAATGTTGGTCGGGATTGGAAATGTGCCCGGTTGGCGATAGGCTTGCCACCTATCACATTGTGGGACTTAGTGTCTTCGGCTAGTCGTGGGTGTCTTGGTTGTTTCTCTGCCTACCTCTTCGGGGATATGGGCGTGAAGATACTTTTAAGAATTTAGGCCAAGGTTTTAACTAACAAAATTCAAAATTATAAAAAAAATACTCAGGATTTAGGCGGAATAAATATAATAGTTTACTCAAAGTCAAACACCTGATACTGAGAAGTTTTTAATTATCGAAAGTAAACATTCTGGAATCTGTTAGGACTTCATAAATGTAAATTGGAGGCGCGCTTCCCGCTTGGGGAACGGGGGAGCCACCCCCACCCCTGAGAAACGGGGTCGCTTCAGTGCGGTGTATGCTATCTAAAGCGCTTGAAAATATATCAGCTATAAAGAACTATTTGGAACTGAAAACTCCTTTATTTTTTATGGCATTGCAAATAAACAGCTTTGATATGCGATATGATATGCAGATGGTATTTTTAGCAATTTGAAATTTGACAACGGCGTTCATTTACATTTTATAAGATTTCTTAGGCCCACTTGCACTTTCCTGGGTTACATATTTAACTCAAAGTTAGCTTCGAATATAGGATTAATCTACATACATAAAAGTCAATGCCACTTTTCGTTGTAATTTTATAACTCAAGAACGGCCTCACCTATCCAAACCAAATGTTTAGGCTTTGTTTGGACTATTTAGTAGATGGTTTATATGAAGTTTGCATAAAATCGGTCCAGAGGTTCTTCGTTTATCAGATTTTTTGTAACAAATAAATTCAATAAACGGCGGATCATTTTGTTAATAGGTATTTTTCAGTGAAACTCAAACTTTTTCAGATGACAGCACAATCCTCGCTGTCATATTGAAACTTTTTTCAGTTGTTTTTTTCAAGGTGTTGTAGAATTGCTGTATGAAAGTTGCACTGGCACTTAATGCGTTTTTATTAACCGACTTTGAAAGAGGTGGTTAAATATATTTATAGGTTCGACTCTTTTTTAATGTAGGTTAATAGATTTCGCTGTAATTTTCTAACCGATTTCATGTCTCTTTTTTTTAATTGAAAGAGCGTACCTACTTCTGGTGTGGTTACATTGCATTCAAGTCTGCATCCCTAATAGAAACCCTAAGAAAGCTAAAAAAATACTTATTTTTTATTTAAGTAGAAGATTTGGCAATATTTGAACGCCACTAGGCCATGAGTTGTCCTTTTTTTTCTTATGTAATCTTCTAGACCTTGATTGTACCTAAAGCTACAAAGCAATTAATTGAAATAGAAAAACAAAATTAAAATTGATTTGAAATTTACTTTAATTTTAAATTACGACGGTTTTTGGCTGTTTTACTACGACTAAATTATGTAGTAGCTGATACAATTGTGCACTAGACGAACTGTAGTCAAAATCAATGTTTTGAAACAAAAAAAGTATCTTCACGCCCATATCCCCGAAGAGGTAGGCAGAGGTACAACCAAGGCACCCACGACTAGCCGAAGACACTAAGTCCCACAATGTGATAGGTGGCAAGCCTATCGCCAACCGGGCACATTTCCAATCCCGACCAACATTTTTTTATTAGAAAATTGGAAAATTCAAATTTTCTTTTTGTTGGCCGACCCGGGATTCAAACCCAGGACCTCATGCAGTCAAGTCCAACACCCGAACCGCTAGACCACAGAGGCGATTGAAACAAAAAAAAAATAGCTGTAAACATGTTGCAAAAATATACAAGATATTTGGTTCTCGGGAACCATTTGTGTGTGTTATACTCGCACTTAACTTCGTTTTATTTATTAGATAATACGATTGTGTAGTAGTGGAAGTGTTTAAGGATCCGTAAACACAATAAAGAAAACGAGTATTGTTATACCAACCTTGAAGGCGACCTACATCGAGTAATGGAACGAAACCTTCATAGAGGATTCATTATTTTTTATATTCATATTAATTCTTAAGCTTTGCTCGATATCAAAATTAGACTACAATATCCCCGGTCATAGACTATCCGCTTGCCAAATTTCATTGTTACCAGCAAACTATACAAAGTGTCAGACCATATTTTACTCTTTTTGGGGGAAAATTTTCAATATTATTTCTTAAAATTGTTTTTTTTTTATATTTTTTTTTATTATTTCTTAGTTCATTATTGTAGTAACATCAGAATATAATTTTAACGAAGCAAAACTGCAAGAAACCGACTTTGATTCTATAAGTAAGCTATCTACGTGCACAAAACATAGTATTTTTTCTCGATTTCCCAGAGATTTCATTACCAGATCCAGACTTGGTGGCAGTAGGACCGCTTTGGAAATGCGCTTTTTGAAATCGGAATCGGTTCAGAAATGACGAAGAAATCGTAAAATTTATAAAAATATATAGGAGTCAAACGTCTAACCTC